>JAQMYG010000007.1:22836579-22847649 GCA_030014215.1 Clariallabes teugelsi
TGAGGCCACATCACTGAGGGTGTTTAAGTCCCATCTTAAAATTCACGTTTTCTCTGGCGTTTAAACCAACATGAGATGTTGCTTTTACATATTGTTTTTTTTCATTAAATGTGTGTGATGTGATTTTAATTATGTTCCTTTTTAATATTATTTAATAAAATGTTTATTTATTTTTTTTTTTACATTTTTTTATTTTTATTTTATTAGATTACTATATTATTTTATTATTTATGTGAAGCACTTTGGGGCACTCTTGCTGTTAAAGTGCTATACAAATAAAGATGAGTTGAGTTGAGTATTCTATGTAACTATATTAACACTTAGAAATTCCAGAATACCATTATTTTACAGTACATTACATATATTACATAAACATGCAACATTATAACATATGTCCTATAAAATATACTAGAACAAAAATTATTTACTATATGAAAAACAGCAGTGTAAGTTTTGACAGGAAAAAGCCGGCTCTCATCATTCATGTAAAAGATCTTGATTATAGAGGCAATTCATTCTCGATCGACACATCTCTAGCTACCAAAGTTTTAACAGGAACTAAGACAAGCCAACACATCACCGAACTATAGAAGTGATTTTAACAATCTGCTTTAAAGCACACGGTGCTCTAGCTTCACAGTACATTGCGACTGACTGCTAACCCGATATTCTACCTCCAGGTCACTTATATCTTCTTTTAAACAACTTCTTTTAGTCCCCAACCTCATCTAAAGACCAGAGGTGACACGACTTTTCTGTTGCTGCTCCCAAGTTGTGGAATAGCCTCCCAGCCTACAATAAGTCTGCTTCCACTGCTGACAGTTCTATTGTTTTTTTTTCAGCTGACGACGGGCTGAGGTCGTCCAAGATTCCCGTCAAATCGAGTAATAATTTCAAATGTTCTAAATCTATTTCAAATCTGTTTTATGCTTTTGTTCATTTTACCTTTTAAGTCCATACTGTATACATTATACAAGCCAAACGTCTGTCCTAGTGGGTCCGTGAAACAGTTTGTAGCAAAACGATCCGATATAAACAGAGCTAACATTCCTCACCAGGCTCTGGTTTATATCATCATGTAGATTGCCATGAATATCATGGATTATTGGGGATGCGGAGACAATGCCGCACTTTATACGACTCCAATGACAGAATGATGTAGCTGAGTTTTATTGCAATTAAACAACAGCAGATGGAGATGCCATCTGCGCTCTGAAGACTCGACGCTCCTCTTGTACAGTGGTTTTCTTTATGCTGAAGTGAGTGCGGCCGTCCAACGAGCATCCACCAGCAACAGGCAGGGGCGGACAATCAGAGATTTACAGGCTTTTTGGGGATCATATTTGAAGATATGAATTCATGGGGTTTATAAAAACCTGTGAAACAAAACTTTGAAACAAATCTTTCATAAATACATATCCGTTGGCTAGCAGGGCTTTGCCTGACAAATGCAGAACAAGATGGAGTTTGATCAGAAAAGCCAGTCCCATATCTTATTTATTCCGCTGTCTTTACTGAGGGGATTTTGTTCAGCAGATATAGTCATGGTGAAATACCAGTGCAATAAAATTTCTGGTGTACAACCACAGAGACATTGAAAAAGTATTGCACATAGAGAGAGAGAGAGAGAGAGAGAGAGAGAGAGAACACATACTGTTCTGACAGCGCAACCAAATGTTCTGTGTCTGAAAGAAATCAACGTACATAAATATTATGCTCTCCGTCTTCATCCTGCTGTCACTGCTATTAAAACTGTCACAGCTGAAACCAATATCACCTCATATAACACGCATACAGTAAGCAAGACCAGTCCAAAACTCCATGTTAGATTACTATTACCATGTTGTCAGTCTTCAACATACACTTCTAGCATCAACTGACTTGGTTCTTGTTTATACCAGTGACTCGTATCCTGTATTCCTACTGTATCAAGGATCAGTGTGAATCGCAGTACATGTAGTCTCCTCTTGACATGCCACAAATGAGGAATCTGCTCTGTGTAACTGCACAATATTGAGGAACAGGGTGTATCCTGCTTGAATGGGGTGCCAATCCATCTCAGGGCGCACACACACACACATTTTAAAAATGCCAATTAGCCTAATCTGCATTTCTTTGGACTGTGGGGGGGGAAACCCACCAAACACGGTGAAAACATGCAAACCCCAAGGTGGGAATCGAACCCCGACCCAGGAAGTGCAAGGCGACAGTGCTAACCACTACGCCACTACACCACCCCTTGGTAGTATTGGGTTGGACCCCTTCTGCCTTCAAAACTGCCTTGTCATGGCATGTGTTCAACAAGATGCTGGAAACATTCCTTAGAGATTCTGGTCCATATTGATGACACCATCAAAGTATTGCTGCAGATTCTTTCAGCTGCACGTCCATGATGTGACTCTGCTGTTCCACAACATCCCAAAGCTGATCAGATTCAGATCAGGTGACTGTGGAGGACATGTGAGTACAGTGAACCTATTGTCATGTTCAAGAAGCCACAGTTATAATGAGATGTTGTTTGAGTTACTGTTGCCTTTCTGTCAGCTCGAACACAGTCTGGCCATTCTCCTCTGATTTTAACTTGCATTTCTACACAGCGAATGCACTGCCATGGACTGGATATCTTCTCTTTTTCAGATTATTCTCTATTAATGCCAGAGACGGTTATGCATGAAAATCCCAGTAGATCAGCAGTTTCAGAAATACGCAGACCAACTACCATGTCATGTTCAAAGTCACTTAGACGGTCACCTTTTATGCCTGAGTTGATGCCAGGTGATTGAAAAGCTCTCGAACAAAAAAAGTTACTCAACGACTGGGACTTAATGGAGAGATTTTACACCATACCTGTAACTTAATTTTTTTAAAAATTTTTATATCATTTTTGCTTATTTGCACATTTGCAAATATTACCGTTAACATACAAAGCTTCAATATATTTAATTCATTTATATTTTATCATTTTAAAATGTAATTGTCATTACTGTACATCGTATTGGTTTCTGATCACATGACTTTTCCTTAAATCATACCACTCTACCAGAAAGATTTAGTCACATTGCTGTATATTTAGGGATTTTGCCCAGATGATAAAATCTTTTAAATATTTAATATATTTATATGTATAATGGATTTTTCTCTTTCCTTATGTAAAAAACAAACACTGGTGCCCCTTTTCCAGTGAGCACAAGTTGAAGATCATTGACACCCACAGCAGCAGCAGCTCTTTATTACTCTTTAAAAATATGTATCATTCTAGATAAGTCATGGAAATGGCTTGGTGTTGAATTGGTGGTGATGGTGGAGGTTTGTTGGTTAAGGTGTACAGTACAGTTACTGACCAGAAGGTCATGAAGTCAAAACCCAGCATTGCGAAACTGCCGTCAACAATCCTCGCTTCCTAATTCCTTCCATAAAAATGAAAGTTGCATTTGATTTAAAAAAAAAAAAAAAAAAAAAAGTTGAAAGGTTTATACTAATGCACTCATTTGAATATGTTATTGTTTCCATAGCAACAGCGAATGCACAGGGATTTAAATGGCAGATGCTTCATGTAAACACATTCTGTGTAATTGTTGATATGGTGATGTTTTATGTGTGGAAAGGTTTCTTCAACATTTACGGCAGTCGTCTCCAGATCTGGCACATTGTAAAATGCTTATAAAAACAAGGCATAACAGGAACTAACTGCTGTATATGCAACTATAAATGGATTTTAAAAAATGTATTAAGAAATGTTTTCAGGGCATCGCTGACATAATGAAAGACTTCTCATCTGCCATGTGAGCATTCTGGGTTTGCTTCTTAGCCAGTGCCCCAGACCCAGTTACTGGGGTTGTAGGGCACCTTTAGTGTTGGTCCCAAGTGCAGTTACAATAGGAGGGAGGGTTGGATCCTGAAGGGTATATACGTAGCATGTTTAAAAAAAAAACTACCACTGTGACAAATGCATGGATCATGAATAATAAGAACAGAACACACAAAAAAAACTGTTTTATTTCCATATAACTGTATGCTGTATTGTGTTTACTATCCTTTTATTTTTATAAATGCAAGTGTGCAAAAATAGTTTCTATCAGCTGTATGAGCATATACTGTAACATTGCTAATGAGATGGTCTCTGAGCTCCTATAATCGCGACAGGCCCAGTCACCCGACCTGAAATGGTCCAGAATAGCCATTACGCGCGCTGTGTTTGGATCTGTTTGCTATGTTTAAGGTTGATGTTATCTACATTTGGAGTCTTGGTTCATTACTGTCCCGTTAGCATGGAAGTATTTCAGACCCATCATTCAGGTGGAAAAAAAAATAAAAAATTCCCAAAGGCCTGCCAAAGCTCAGCCATGGCGACACGTTACAGGAGACAGGTTCGGCTTTTCATTAGACAGAAACAGTTTTGCGTCAACGGCTTCATGTTGAAACTATTAAGAAGTTTTTTTCAAAGAGCATTCAGAGTTCAAATCTTGGTCTGGGACACGGTCTGCGGTCTGTCATCGTCTATACAAACGCTCATCTAAAGATACTTCAGCAAGTTTGAAAAGCTGTAGACGAATGCCACAACGACATTTTACATTGATGTTTGACTAGTTTGAGTTCTGACTGGTGTATCAGTAATAAAATTCTGTCAGCTCCGAGACTCCTGTACCTGCTGCTTATATAAAGCACAGGATTGTAAAAGCAGCGCTGCTTCTTTGAAGAACTCGTTACAAGCTCATATGTCAAGCACCGTGCTCAATAAGGCAGAGGATACAAACACCGGTTCAAACGCAGGAAAGAAAACACTTTGACAACATGGAAACACTGTTGAAAGGCTGATAAATCATACAGAAATAAAAAACGGAGAACAGAGAAGCTTCGTTTCCTTTGAGATACTAGGCTGAGAAAAGTCTGTGTGCCAGATGTGAAGCTCATTTTCTGAAAGGGAAAAAAAAAAAAAAAAAAGGAGGACGTGGTAGACATTATACATGAAGATGAATTTCTTGTCAGGATAAATGTATACAGTTTTGCTCCACAGCGACAGTCGGTCTTGTAGCTGGTGTACGTCAGGGGTATGTGGGGTGATAGCGAGACTAAACAAGTCAAAACTAGCAAGCTAAATAAACCTGCAGCAAAAAGAAGGTTTTATTATTTCAGCATAGAAATAGTCTGAGAATGTTGGAGGTTTTTGTTTAAGAGCCAAAAATGAGTCAATGAAAAATGTAGATTTCTGTGTAATTGTTGATATGGTGATGTTTTATGTGAGGAGAGGTTTACAGTAAAAAAAGTATTTAGAAATGTTTTCAGCGCATCGGTGACATGATGTAAGACTTTGCCATGTGAGAATTCTGGATTTGCTGCTTAGCCAGTGCCCCAGAGCCAGACACTGAGGTTGTAGGGCACCTACACTCCCAAATGCAGTTACAATAGGAGGGAGGGTTGGATCCCAAAGGGTATATAGCATATGTTTATTAAAAAAATTAAAATAAATAAAAAAACTGCCACTTGTGCCAAATCAAATGAATGGATTATAAATGGCTTGGTGGCTAATGAGAGCGGCAACAAACCGTTTAAAAAAAAATTTTTTTTACTGTTTATTTTCGTAAAAACAGTATACTGTATTGTGTTTACCATCCTTTTATTTTTATAAATGCAAATGTATTCCTCCATCATCATGCTTATCAAATAGTTTCTATCAGCTATATGAGCATAAAACATTGCTAGCTAGCTAAATAGACTGAATAAGCCAAAGTGAAGTGGTCATATAATCGCGACAGGCCCAGTCAACTGACCTGAAATGGTCCCGAATAGCCATTACGCAGGCTTTGTTTGGATCCGTTCGCTATGTTTAAGGTTGATGTTATTTACATTTGGAGTCTTGGTTCATTTCTGTCCTGTTAACATGGAAATATTTCAGACCCATCATTCAAAGGGGGGAAAAAAATCCCGAAGGACTGACAAAGCTCAGCCATGGCAACACAAAAATTCAGATTTCTGCATTTAGTATAGATTGTCACAATTTTCATTAAGCATTAATATACATGGCGGCATGGTGACATTTTTTTATATACTCATTATACATGGTGTGTTTCCTCCAAAGGAAAGTCATGCAAATTTGGCTAATCGTGTTCCCAAATTGCCTGTAGTGTGTGTGTGTGTGTGTGAGAGACAATCAGGCGTCGAGCTTTTAACCCAATTCCTTAAGTAACTGCCACAGAAATGACGGATACTGTATATCTACAGTGTGGGGAGTATCCATTGTCCAATGTGGCAAAAAAAAAAAAAAAAAAGAATATACATATTTGCTAAAATGTCTTGGAAATGTTTTACATCAGTCCTTTGTGAACATCTAGTCTAAAAATAAATAGTTACATGGAGTTCTCACACAATAAATGTCGTGCTTTGTTTAATATATCAGACAGTGAAATGGATACAAGCCTAATCGTTTTCACTTGTAATCAGATATCACTCCTGCATGAATGTTTAGAGAACGAGTGAAAGAATCAGGGAATTTTATTTGACCAATGTTAGCAAAAACAGATCAGTCTAATTAAAACATTATGAGGCTATACAGAATTAGTGTCAATCGACGCAGCAGAGGGTCATCCTGAATAATTATCAACAACATGAGGTTTTTAAACAATGTTAAACCACATTCTAATAAATCATGAGCCGAGTTTACTTAAACTTTAAATTGAGTCATTAGATTAAAATGGTGTAAACACACCATTCCATACACGGCCACAATGTATGGGATGTCAAATAATTGAACCTTAATATTTGAACAGTAGGTACTGTAGTATATTATAGAATAAATATTTAAGCAATTTGTTTAATGTGAAACATTTAACAAAACTCCCTGATATCAAAGGTCGAAACACATCATGTTGTACTTTATGATGTAAGTGTGCAACCCATACAGTTAAGCACATTTTTAAATAATAATGTATTAAAAAGTTGCAGACGTGATCACATTTAAAGTAAGTACTCGTATAAATGTGCGATATACAGTACAGTAGTACCTTTGGTTTTACAATTAAATGTTTAAAGTTTTTTCTATTCTGAGGTTAGTAGTAGGAAAACAAGAATATAATGTACTGTACTGCCATTGGATTATGTAAAATGTACCGTTTTTTTTAAATTCAATAATTACAATTGATGGTTTATTATTCCAAAGTTGTACATAAATTATCTTAGAGTGCTTTTTGTTTAGCATGTATAATTTGTATAGGTTTTGTTTTTCTTAAAAATTATTGTTGGGAATAACTTACACAAAATGTAATGCCAATTGTTTACGCCCAATAAACTCCTATTGATGATGATCGGCTAATTAAAGTCACTGACTGGTCTGGTTACCGTTGACTGATTTAATAAGGTAGTTATTGTATCAAACATTGACCAGTAGGTTGGTTGTTACCAGTAGGAAATAATGTTGGTTGGAAATGACCATTTAGTATGACCAATGAGGAGATTGCTGGAGCTTTAATGTTGCAATTTCGAAGGTGAACTCTTACCTTATTGCTGACATTTGAGGAGGTCTTACTGAGGGTCATCAGTTTGAACTGAAGATCTTACCACTACCAGGCAAATGGAAGAAGTTCAAGTCACTCTTTTCAGCTGGAACTGCATGGAACAATCCAACAGGAATTATTAAAATCTTTCAGACGGGTCAATGAGACTCAACTTGATATATATATATATATAAGGATCTGACATAAAATGATCACAAAAAATTAATTCTTCAAAAATTCTCTAATGTGAACAAAGCAGACAGCTGAATATAGTTTTTACATGTGATTGTAAAATAAAAACCTGAGAACTCACAGACAGGTAATCCTAATCAGGCTTGAAAGACCTGGATGAAGTTGCAGGTAAAAAACTGCAGACAAACAAAATCCAAAATATGAAACAGAATTAAAAACAAAGTCAGGTAATGAGCAAACAGAGTAGAATAGTAAAAAAAATAAAACAATCTGTAATTATCAGATTATTTGATCAGTTGACCCTCACGGACTGCAGTTGAATATCCCTGATACAGAGTGTGAGGGTAATTGTGAACAGGTGCGCATGATCAGAATTCAGGCAGTTTTAAATGTGACCTTGTTATGTCATGCTGGGTGCTGTAGTCCAATGTGGCCATATTTGTGTACTGTGGTGGTGTGTTTTGGGAATTGGAGTTTAGAGTGAGTTTGGACGATATTATGACACCGGTGGTTAAAACATAAGAGGTCTTGAAACAAAATGGAAAACAAAATGTGGACTGGTTCCCTTTGAATAAAATTGAACACACAGGGGCGGAATAGTGGCTTAGTGGTTAGTACCGGCACCTTGCACCTCCAAGGTCACCTCCACCTCCCATGGTCCAAAGACCTGCAGATTAGGCTAACTGGCGTTCCCAAATTGCCCATAGTGTGTGAACGAGTTTTTGTGTGTGTTTGTGTCCTGCAATGGATTTCCACCCCATCCAGGGTGTACACCGCCTCGTGCTCCAAGTCTCCTGGGATAAACCCCAGGCCCCCCAAGACCTTGTATACAAGATAAGGTGGTATAGACCACGAGTGAGTGAGTGAACACACAGGTACTTCTTTAAACATATCTGAACAAAAGACGTCCGCGGTATTCAAGCGTCACTCGCTCAATCCGTGTCTGCTTAACTGTTTCCTTAAGATCATGTACAAAAGACGGTTTCTTGACTGCTACCGCCTTCTTCACCATCGTCAAATGGTTTTCTACTTGGTTTAGATCTGGAGATGATACTGTAACCCTTTAATTTGTAATGGGCATGAGGTAATTTCATATTGTGCTAACAGGAAGGTTATAGAAGTTATATGTTTGATTTATTTCACCTGCATTATTGGCTCAGTAGGAACATTTTGAAGATACGGTTTAGATTACTTTTCCAAGAAAGTAACATATTACATAATATATTATATACTTTTCCAGGCAAAGAAAAAAAGTGTCTGTTGGAAGATATACTGTATGCAAAAAACGAAGCAAGTCAGATGGACCAAGTCTCCAGAAGAAATGTGGAAGATTCTCCAAGATACTTAAAAGTACCCACTTTACAATATTCTCATAAAACTGTACCTGTGACTACAGATGCATTTTTACAAAGCAAACAATTGGCATAATAAAGCTTTTACACATATATGTAGCTTGTCACGTAAAAGCGAGCACACTTTCCAGCCATTTAAAAAAAACCACAAGAGACACACAAGCAAAAATAATTTTTCTAATTCTGTCCCAGAGGTTTACCGTGCAGATGTGGAGACAAGGCACGCAAACAACCCTGCATGAGCAACAGAATGTTATCACGTCATGATTACTTAATGTACACAGCGGCTGTCTCGGGCTGAGCGAGTGCTGTGATAAATTGGACTAATGCATATTTGCAAACATCTACTCCCTCAATCTTTAAACCTGTTTCATTATAAATCAAATGTCATGGCTTTTTGTTGACCTCCATCCATCAAGGTGGTTCTCACAGGGCTGCTGACTTTCCAAACATGTACAAACATGTACTGCATGTATTTTCAAACATTAATTGATTATTTGCACAAATGCAGACTGATTCCCATCTGTGTGTGTGTGTGTTTGTGTGTGTGTGTGTGTGAGTCCTCTATTTATCCTATCCATCCATCAGTGCACCAGGACCCCCATTGAGCAGAGCCTTCTGGATGGGTGGACCATCATCAAGGAAGTGACAAGTTTGTCAGGTATGCCAGTAATGTTCTGTAATGTTATTACTACACTGTATTACACACACACCTACCTGGCTAGTCACATTTCTAGGTTTACAGTACTGTTATTGGGAAACAATCAGCAATGAGGTGCTATTATCTTCCAATACTCAGAGGTCAGCGAAGGACACAAATTGTGTACTTGGATAAAAATATGGACACTCGAGGTAAAGTCTTAAGTAAAAGTAGAAGTTCTTAATTTGTATAAAGTACCTTCAAATTTACTGTCAAAATTACTAAGTGTTTATTAGCTCACTGTAGTCTTCAAGTCATAGAGAAGAAAAAATTGTCCTGCTTTCTGTTTGGTTCATAATTGTGGATGTGTGATTTTCGCCGCTATCTGCAACCACCGCTATTTCAGATTTTAAACACCTGCTACAATTTTAGGGAAGGCAAATCATGTAATTATACATAATAGCCAGCAGGGAAATGTTACCACTCCAAATACATTGCACCATTCTGGTTATGTATCACAATGTCATGCAGAAATATAGTGAACTAGAAAGTACAAATATTTTTTGTAGGACATGGTGGAGTTAAATGAAATATTATGGAGTAATAAAACTACAGATGCAAGAAATATATACTCAGCTGGTCCTATTATCTCTCATGATCAAGGAAGACATTTATCAAGTCTTATAGTTATGTCTTACACTTCCAGTCCTACCTGCTGGCATAAAAATAAAATAAATAAACATCAACACCTTCTGAATCTCAACATCAAGAATTCAGTCACTGAATCCTGCTGACTATTAGGTGTACAGTAATTGCGTGTTTGGCCTTCTCTCTGTTAAACAGTCAATTGAGTAGCGGGTGTTAGAAATCAGACGTGGAGACGCTTGCAGAGAGAGAGAAAGAGAGACGCTTATACTAATGAATTGAAACCTACTCTGATGTTCTACAAGCTCGGTACTTTTCGTACATAAGTAAAGAGGACTTTTACTTTTATTGGAGTTTTAGCTTTTAACCTAGAGTACGGTATCTTTTCTTTTAAGTACAGGTGAACTTTGTGTACTTCGATCACCACTGTTTACACATTTACATTTACAGCATTTGGCAGACGCCTTTATCCAGAGAGACTTGCAAATTTTTTTAAATCTCATTATACGTCTGAGCATTTTTATTTTATTTTTTTTTGGAAGTAACCAGTCTTGCTTCCCTAAAAATGCGTTCCCTATTTTCAGCGTTATACTGTCTTGCTTCAAATAATAATAATGTAAAATGCTAATTATTCAAATTTTACATACTAAAATTAGTGTAAGTTTGTAGAAGCATATGACCTGTAAAAATTGTTGCTTAAATTGTTTTTTGGTGAAAGCTTAAAAAAAAGCAAAAAATCTGTAGTGTCCGTAAC
>JAQMYG010000007.1:22893346-22911179 GCA_030014215.1 Clariallabes teugelsi
ATATTTAAAAATAAATAAATAAATGTATATAAACATATATATAAATTTGACAGCAGTGACATCAATATCAGTGACAGCAATAATGATTTGAAGGTACAGTTGGCGATTTCCCCCTCTTTGTTCACACCGATCAGGAATAACGTTGGCGACACTGTGGCCTCGCACCTCCAGGGTCCGGATTCCTCCCGCAGTCCAAAGAATAAGCTAATTGGCATTCCCAATTGCCCATAGTGTGTGTGTGTGTGTGTGTTTGTGCCCTGCGATGGATTGCCACTTTGCCCAAGGTGTACCCTGCCTCATGCCCCAAGTCTCCATGGATTGGCACCAGGCCCCTCGCGTATACAGGATAAAGTGATATAGATGATGAGTGAATTAGTGAGCAATAACATTAAAACCACCGAAAAGTGAACTAAATAGCACTGATCATCTCTTACTCGACTGTCTCCCAAGTCATTGCTGCGGTGCGAGTGAAAATGGATGTCCCACTTGTGATCTTTTTTTTTCTTGTGGCCTGAGAGTGTAACCAGGGGGCCAGAACAACTCACAGAAGAGCATAAACAGAAGTGTTTGGATATCTGCAAACAAGAAAATTTGGACGGATACTCTAAGGAAGGTGAAATAAAAATTTTTTTTTTTTTTTTTTTAAAGAATCATTACTGGTGACGAGACATGGATTCATCACCACGAGCCTGTGTAAAGGAACAAGTGTTGACTTGGCCTTTAAACTCCCCAGATCTCAATCTGATCAGCCATCTGTTAGATGTGATGGACAAACAAGTCCGCTACATCTTAACTTGCAGGACTTCAAGGATCTCCTGCTAACGTCTCTGTGAACAAAACCACAGCACACCTTCAGAGGTCTAGTGGAAACCATGCCTTCATGGTCAGAGCTGTTTTGGCAGCACTAAGGGGACCTGCATGATAATCAGACAGGTGGCTTTAATGTTATGGCTGACTGGTGTGTACAAATAAACCAGAAGATTTACAGAGCATGACTTACAAAGATGAAGGTTAAGTTTTAAGATTTAATAAGGTACGAAGGTTTGGAAATCTGGCTCCTAGTGCAGTGAAACTGTTTGTGTTTGGGTGTGTCTCCTGTCAATTATCTTATAAACACTCCATGCTGGAAAAGCCTCATGAACAAGAATTTAAAATATTAATTATAATTCTAATATTAATCCTACCTAATGATTAGAGACCTACCTTGGACAAAAAGACTAATCATATCTATTGTACTTTTAAGAATGTTGGGCAGGGCTATTTATTTAGCCTAGCCTTTTGTGAATAGATTTGCGTTAGGTAAAGGTGCAGATCTGGGGGACTCATGGACATACAGTAGTATAATGGTGAACTGGTACAGTATGTTTGCATGCTGTCTTCTCCCACTCTCATTGATCACTCAGGCTTGTTTACGGTGAAGTGACTGGTTGCTTTACTTCCTGGTTGTCTGTAATTCCTTCTGGCTCTCCCTTTTAGTCATGCCGTCATATGCAAGTCCCTGATTGCACGCTGCACGAAGTATACATTCACTTTATACAGGGCTATTAGCATACCCAACCCTCTCTCTCTCTCTCTCTCTCTCTCTATTTCTAGGGAGTTTTTCTGTGATTGCAGTCATTCAATAGTTTAGGACTGAAATTCCCACTAGTTTTTTTAATTACACATTTTCTAATTTATATCCAAATGTTTAATCCTGTAAAGCTGTTTCGTGACAAAGGCCACTGTTAAAAGTGCAAAATCTACAAATAAAACTGAATTGAATTACATGTTAGTTTTTATGAATTATATTCATACATAAAGTATGTGCATTGTAACTAACTAACTAATATTACTACTACTTATAGTAAAAAAATATAAATTTTTAAAACACTACAGTAAATAATGAATCCGTGAAGTCCATAAAAAAGTGCACCTCTCAGTTAACTTTTACAGCTTTCATTTTAATGAGCTGGGGGAAAAAAAGTCTCTTATAACCACAGATAATTTTCTGTGCGTTAAGAAACAGTTATTTAAATGCACTTTAAACACACATACACACGCGCACACGCACGTACAGACCTGCGTAACAGAACCAGAACCTATTGCTGAGGCAGGACCCACAGCCAGCGATCAGAAGTTCAAATACTATACGAGATAATACGCTTTAACACAATGGGATGTTTTTAATCCTTTTGTAAATTTAAAAAAAAAAAAAAAAAAAAAAAAACCTTCAGTAATTAGCGTGAAGCCTTTGGCTTGAATACCACAATGCCACATACCAAACCGCAGGAAACGTTCAGGTATGTGAGGGGAACACAAAAAGCACAGTGAGGAGAGATGTTTCATCGCCAGCGTGGTTTAGCAGATAACTACTTGGACTGCACGGACTGACTCCCACCGAGTTGCACGTCATGTTTAGTTACATGATAACAGATTTTAATCAGAATTTTACAGCTGGCATTTAATAAAGGCAGCAGATTCTTTAATGACAATATAATTTATAATGCTAATGGTAGAGAATGCTGTGTATCACATACTGCGATGAGCATAAGTTTGTCTTCATGTAGGAGCTAATGAGAGACAACGCAGTGCGCGAGTACTGGCCGGCTTCGAGAAAAGCTGCACAGGAAACGTCAGTAACATGATCAGTGATTTGAGCAAACAGTCGCATGCTGCCTGTTTTTGGTATGCGCTAAATGCTTTAGTCGACAATTAGAGGACTCAGATGTATAAAAAAAAAAAAAAAAAAAAGAAGGACAACAGAACAGATGGATGGCTGTTAAGAGGTTACTGATACAGTAGGCTGATTTTTTTTTTTTGTTAACAGTCTTCATTCAGCGGGGATCCTCTGGCACTAAAACACCAGCCGGCTTGGTCCCTTCGTAGCCGAGATTCCCGTCCATTTAAAAAGCAGCGAAAAACTTCAAAGTGGTTTTCACATAATTATACTCTCACGCACTCCCTCACAAGCAGCCGTTGTCTCACGCCGCTTTCCAAAGTGTTCATAACAGGAAGAAAGATAAATATAAAAGAATTTAACAACCCAGAAAATCACTGGTGTTCCAGCTTAGTACATTTTATGTCATATAATATATTTATAGAGAGATTTATATATATATTTATATATAATATATACCATGTAATTAAAATTTTATTAAATAGGCCGGGGAGTGAAATACATACACATAATTATAGAGCACGCTGCTTAACATGGTTATAAAGTGTAAACTTCAAAAGCAGCCAATGGTTGAGCTTGAGTTCATGGAGTCTGGACTATGCATGGCCTTGTCTCCGGGCTGAGGAAAGCCGCCTGCAGCCGAGCAATAAACTTATAATTGTTTATCATTTTTCTTATTCGATCACATTATCTTTCACCCTGTCCTCCATCTCACTGTTCATCTTTAATCCGTGACTCAGTCTGTGATCTGACCCTGTTTTTGCCAGCGGAGTTTCTCCACCACGCTTCTTCTCTATATCTTCATCTCCATGGCACTTTAGGGACTGGTTCTGCTGTCGCCGAGTACGTAGCCAGAGGAGAGCAGAGGAATGACAGCAAATGAGGGAAGACAAGCAACTATTTCACACCATGAACTCGTTTTTGCCATATAACACTAGCTGCTGTGCCTGAAGGTCTGGGTCTCTGTTGTGTCCCTGGTCCTCTGGGGGTTTCTGAGGAGAGTACTTGGCGTTGTGCGGCTTCTTGCTCTTCTCTGGGCTGAAAGTGCCTCGGGTGCTGAAGCGGGGCCTCTCGTCGCCGTCCTGCTCCGTTGCATCCTGGCTGGACGGAGGCATTTTGGATCGGAGCCGGAAGCGCCGTGGAGGAGCAGAAGGCTGCGAGGAGGCTGAGGACATGGTGGAGCAAGAGTCCACAGAGTCCAGAGAGTCGGGCTGTCTCCGTAACGTCCTCCTGCTTTTCCCCTGGGACTTCTTGGGGCGGGTGGCAGCTAACGGGGTGCCTTTTTCTGAAGGACAGAGAGGCATAATGTAGAAAAAGGATATTAAAAAAAAAAAATAATAATAATAAAAATAAATAACAAAATCACACTAGGACAGTTTGTACATCATAAGTGTCCAAGACTCAAGCCATTTCTTTTATTCAATATAATATATACGCTCACATATTATTCAATATACTGTACACGCTCATACTGTAGAATACCAGGTAATGATATTGCTGACTTTGCATTACATGCCCTATAATATACCACTAAACACCCTGTTAACAAGTTACTGTTTTATACTATAGTGTAAAAGCCAATCATTCTGAGCTGTCAAAGAAAAACAGCGCATGTTCTCAGTAAAGTACAATCAGGCTGCATTCACACTTTATTCCACTCACTATCAGTTTGTTTCACATAAAGAGTGACTGCATTTGTTTTTTTAAACTAAATTGATTAATAAACAATGAAGAAACATATTGTTAAGGTCACGGAGTGCATGTTGCAGGAGTAGTTTAGTCAACATACAGAATCAATACAAAAAAACAAAAAAAAATCTCAACTACAGTCAGAATCGATCTACATCGAAGTGATGATAAGCTTAATGTGAATGCAACCTAATGTGATTTAGTTTTTTTCCTCCCTTTGAATCTGGATAAATGATTACTTTTGTGAACTTCAGCCTTAAATAACACCAGAACTCACCTGAGAAATCAGAGACGGCACCTTCAGAGTCTATGTTCAGGTTTTCGGAGCTGTCGGCAGTCCCTATAGACGCTTCAGACTCCAAAGTCTCGTCGTCAGACGCTCGCGGCTCCAGGGACAGCATCTCGTACGTCAGCTCCTCTCTACAGACACGGACAGGTTCAGGTTCCACATTTTAAATTACAGCCCATTACTGTAAACATTTACAGTAACATTTCTACATTTTCTAATTTTCTCTCAATTGCACACTTACTTCTCCTTCTGCAGACTCTCGATCTGTTCCGTCAGCACTCTTTCTTCTTGCTGCATGGCGACTTGCTGCTGCTCCGTCACGTCGGCGTCTCTGATGGTGTCCTCGTCTCCGCTCTCCTCCGTAACCTCAGGGGCAGAGGGAGAGCGAGGACTCACAGGAGGAGATGGTGACTGATAGCCAAGTTTACGTGGTCGTCCTTTACCCTGTTGGGAACGCCACACTTCTGTTAGACTCGGAAATCCACACTTAACAAAACAGCACCTCCGATTAGAGCCGTTCTGAAGGCTTTACAGAGCATAAGTAGCAGACACATCTCAATCGATTTTTAACAATCAACTGTTCAAAGGTGACTATTGCAAATTCTTAACACCTTCTGCTCTGTTTTACAGTGTAGGGAGGAATAAAAATCAGAAAAGACCATGAAATTAAAAGTTTTTGACTGGTGGTGTAGTTCTGGAAGTTCGGCAAGCTCTCTGAAATATGTTTCTCTTTTGCACATATCGCGACCCTTGACTAAAGTTCAAACGTTTAAAAGCGCGGCAGGTCCTAATAGTGAAAAAGGATAATATTTAATACTTTTAAAGGTTTCATTTTGACTATAGCAAAGGAACATCATGAACATTGAGAGCTGACACTTGATCGCAAACAAAACTGATTAGGCTTCATGTCCAATTTAAAACCCAACAGTTTAGTCAAAGTATAACACTGACATAACTATAACACAACCTGTATAAATTGCCTCTATGCCGCTGTTAAACTGGCTCCTTATCCAACATGACAAAAATCCCCCCCCCTACCCTTTTTTGGTGCAAAGTTTTATTTGTTTATTTATTTAAGTTGTATAAATTAGAATTTTAGGTCACTTTGGCCAAATGCTGTAAATGTGTCTTATACCACATGAGAACATATTTTGTATAAACATTATTACATTTTAGTCAACAAGTTCCAGGAAACGCAAACTTGGTTGTTTATTGGTTGAAAACTTACCCTTTTTTTTTTTTTTTTTTGACATTTCAGTTTCTTTTATTCATTACTAAAAGCACTCAGTCACACAGACTAGCTACTACAAACACAGACATAAGGTGTACACGGTACAGGTTACCTTTCTTGCTGCACTGGCCTGCGTGTTGTCAGATTAAACAAAGGAAAAGAAAAGGAAAACATTAGCTCCTAATGTAAATAAGGTATTTAAAAAGGACACAGAACAATAAGATGAACTACACCTAGAGACAAATGCCAACCCTTGAAGCGAATACATTCCCGCTACGTGACCTTGTGAAAAGATGCCAGTGGAAGTGATCTGACTGAGTGGGACACAGATACACTGGAGTGGTGTGATGATGGTGACAGAGAGAGACCACAAAGTGCTGGGACTTGACCAATGAGGGGTGGGGCTGGAGTGAGGCATACAGTACATACAGTAGTGAGTACGTACCGCCGCTGCACTGCGGGTTATGCTCATAAACCTAACCGCGATTACTACAGGCCTCTGGATTAGAGAGCAGACGGGATATGAAGGAACAGGGTTAAACGGGTACGACAGAGCACAAATTCAGGGTTAAAGTGTAAATGTGTGTTGTGGGGTGTCTGGTCACGTGGCGCCATCTGTTGTGCTTCGATTTTACTCACCATAGACCTGCGGATGAACGTCAGACGGCTCTTTGCTTTATTCTCAGCGAACTCCAGGGTGTTGATATCCTTCAGCCGGGCTTTGTACTTGTTCATCTGCTCGTAAATGATCAGTTCTACACATCTGTATATAAAAAAAAACAAAAAAAAAAACACAATGATGACATTTAGAGAAATTATTCACCGAAACACGGCAATTTAAAACAAGCGATTTGACTGAAAAGTCAACCATAGTTTACTGTACATGTGAACAATTCAGAAAAACGCTAAAGTAGTGAAATTGTGGCTGTAGTGTTCAGCAAACAAATCTGCTAGTGCTAATGAAAGCGTCATAACATACGCTGTGGTTTTGCTGATGTCCTTTACACTCTGCAGGGGGTCGATCGTGTCGGGACACCGCAAGATACAGGGAGCGAAGACGATGGCCAGCGCGTTGGCGGACATCCGGTTGGTCTCTTCTTGCAGAGAAATCCTGTAAGACACGCCCATGAACTTGTGTGAAGGCTCATAAACACGTACATACGGTGAAATGTTCTTAAACTGGACATGTTGTGACGGATGTTCGGCGACTGCTGCTGACTACGTGAATTTAC
The DNA here is from genome assembly GCA_030014215.1 of Clariallabes teugelsi. Lineage (NCBI taxonomy): Eukaryota > Metazoa > Chordata > Actinopteri > Siluriformes > Clariidae > Clariallabes > Clariallabes teugelsi. The sequence continues at coordinate 22,900,444 of JAQMYG010000007.1, forward strand.
AGGAGAACAGGATCAGGGAGTCTCTCACCTGACCAAGTGGAAGATGAGCCTTTCCAGAGTGTTGAGGTGAGTTCTGCTGAGCTGATCGATCACAGAGTACACCCCTCGTACCACCTCTTTTTTTTCTTGAAGGCCTAGGGAAAAAAAAAAAAAGTACATTTATTCTTTTGTGCGACAATGACCGTATTGTCATATTTTTATTTTCAGAAACACACAGTCCCTGCTTGTGTATTGCAGTACAGGTAGTCCCCGACTTATAAACGAGTTTCGTTCCGGGAGAACGTTCCTAAGTCGGATTTGTTCTTAGGTCTGACACAGTAAATCTTATACACCTTTGACACGAGTATATAAAGTAAAGCATACCAATCCACTTGGCTAAATCTAAGCGGTGCATCTGTCCCCTTTTCCCACACTGCCATCATGTGGCCAAAAACCATAACTGCATGTAAGCCATTTTAAACGTGCCTAACGAGTACTTTCTCTCACTGTTGTCTGCGCCCTTGAATGGACGGATTTTCCGAAATTAGGATTATTCACCATCAGGACAGCTTTACAGGATGATTTTCTATCATCGTGCTCCCGGACTGATTCATTGAAACCGCTGAGGCCGACTCTTTTCTCCCGCACCCCCCCACACGTGCACACATACACAACTTCGGACATTTTATACATTCACTTACACACTGAAAAGATTGTATATAATTGTAAATATTGGTATCTGGTGCACTGCAGTGTCTATTTATCGTGAAATACATGTGAGCTACTTCCGTGATTTATTTGCGTCCACGAATGTTCGTAGAACTGCGATCCGTTCGTATCTGCGGTTCTGTACAGCATAACTAATTTTTATTTAATTATATATCTGGTATAAGTACAATTAAGAAAGTATAGTATAATATAGATCTGTCTAGACTGTGAAGGATCGTCACTTCATTTCACCTTAACAAGGGATTATTAAATTTTTTCTTTTCTGGTATAGCTAAGCCAGGCTAATCGCTTACCCGTGGCTCTTAGAAATTCCTCATACAGTTCAAAGGTCATTAGGGGATTAGGCAAATCACGCAGCCACTGTTTGAAAACGCTGGCGATGACATGGATGTTGTAGTCGTCCAAGTTTGTACTGCTAACATCTGTACAACAACAATGAAATGACAAAATACATCATTTTATTCATAAGGAATGCTGACAATCATCACTACTGGTGTGTATCGTCTCTGTTCTATTAAGTTAGTTTAAGTACCCTACCTGTGTCCAGACCCTGTTTCAGTTCCTTGATCTTATTGGCAGAGCCGGATTTCCTGTAGATGCCTTCTGTGTAGAGGCCATGCATCTCGATATAGTTAATGAGTTTCTCTACCACCAGAGGTACCGATCGGTCATCCTGGGTCAAACGGGAGACGTCTACACCAAACTGCCTCGATGATAGCTCAGGATCATACTACCCATAAACACACACACCAAAACAACAATTAAAACAGTTCATAAGTTCAGAAACAAATCCACCTTGAACAAAACTGGATAATCATATTTTTTTTAATTACTGATTGTGCAAGACTTATTTTGTAATATGTTGATCTGGCTTCACTTTTTCTAATGGCTTCTTAAATTACAAAGCCTGCACAATTTAATTATTATTTTTTTAAATAAATCACATTGTGATAATTCGGACACATTATTGCAATTGTGATAAACTGCAATATAATTAAATATTCAATTTTATATCATATTATATGATCATATACCAAAACATATTAATCTAGGCCAAATAATTGGACAAATGATCTCATTTAGAGGACTTTTGGCAATGTTTGTAACCTCACACATATTAAAAACATTACTGAAAAACTCTACATAAATTCCCATCAGGTATATTAACCTGAAATAAATTTCAGCTTTTTGTGGTTAAATAATTGCACAGGTCCATGCTGTAATTTAGATTTTTCTATGATTAATTGTGCGGCTCTATTATCCACAATGCCGTTTGACTAGCTACTGATTGTGCAACAAGAACAATGCAGCAGCGCTTTAGTCCTTTATCTTTCAAAGATCAGTTCTTTCATCTGTACACAGCTTACAAATATTCAACCTTATAATGCTATCGACTACATCACGCTCTTCATCCTGTTTATCTTTAGCCTATAAAGGCCGAATCTGTACAACTGTGTCATGTAGTTTTTGCTCTCTTTGAGGCCAAATCTTCCTGTGCCCAATAATTTTATAACGTGATATAATAATAGGCTGTGATTCAGCGAGTGTTCTGATATCTTTCTATTCGTGCTTCATTAGCTTTTCTATGGGATTAGACTGGAAGGGCTGACCTCTGGGCCCCTTAAGTAAAGATGAGCCTTTGGGTGTCCATCATCCTGTCACAAATTTACAGGTATATAATTCATATTCAATGTTATTCAGTTGATCTAGCAGTGTGTTAGCTGATCGGTGTATGTAATACTTTTCAGGATGGACCGTATGACTTATGTCTCAGACAAATTTAAATTCCCATTTGCATGTGATAGTTCCTTACCTTCTTGCTGCACTTGCTGATTGTCCTCAGACAGCACTTTCTGTGACAAGCGTATCGGCACACTACACACCAAACAGACATTTTATTCAGTCTCCTTCCAGCTACAATCATGTCCTCATGTACATCATACAGAAAGGTCACACAGTATATAAAAAGCAGCTGTTAAGTTGAAGTAGGCATTGCTTTACATACACACCAACATGTGTTCAACAGTAAACAATTTGATTATAGTGAACTGGGGTCATGGCACTGTTCATGAGGAGTCTCGAGGTAGACGACACAAACTCACGTTTGCAAACGCACGCTCTGTCCATCATCCAGATTAGGGAGGAGCAGAACTCGCAATAGGTGGGGATGCTGTACTGAGTGGACTTGAAGATGTGGCCATTGTGTTCCTCTACCTGTTAAAAATAAACGAAAGAAAGAATAAAAATGTGAGCAAAACAAAAACAAACAAACAAACAAAAAAATTAATAGTCTAATAAAAAGGCAATAATGCACAATACAGGTTGTAATCACACTAACAATATCAATGTCCTTTTTCCTCCTCTTCTTTCGATCCGGCTTGATGACCTGAAACACAAAATCAACGCAACATTATTTTACTATGGGATTCAATTACAAAACAACTAATCAAACCGTCATAAAAATATCTGATTATAATAATAACAGGCAACAAATATTTCCTGCGATTAGTAGTAAAGCCATTTTAATTACTTAGCTAAAGGTGGTCAAACTAGCCAAAAGTATGTGGACACATGACCATTACACCTACACATCCTTGTTCAAAATCTGAGTACATTGCAGTTATAATAAGCTCCACTCCTCTAAGAAGGAAAAACAGCTTCAACTCTACTGGGAAGGGCTTTCCACAAGGTTTAGGAGTGTATTTATTTGAATTTTGTGACCATTCTTTGAGAAGATCATTTGTGAGGTCAGACACTGATGCTGGACGAGAAGTCCTAGCTTGCAGTCTCCGCTCCAATTCATCCTGAAGGTGTTCTTTATGGACCTTGCGTTGTGCACTGGTGCGCAGTCATGTTGGAACATAATGGGGCCATCCCCAAACTGTTCCCAAAAAGTTTAAAGCATTAGGGAGTTCCTTTCATTGGAGCACAACTCCTGAAAAACAACCCCACACTAGTTCCAACATGACTGCGCACCAGTGCACAAAGCAAGTTCCATGAAGACATGGATGAGTGAGTTTGGTGTGGAAGAACTTGACTGGCCTGCACAGAAACCTGACCTCAACCTGATGGGATGAATCGGCGGAGACCGTCAGCCAGGCCTTCTCAGTGTCTGACCTGACAAATGGTCACAAATTCCCACACACTCCTAAACCTTGTGGAAAGCTTTCCCAGCAGAGGTGAATCAAAGGGGGCGGGGCCAACATCATATTAACCCCTATGGATTAAGAATTGGATGTTAAAGTTCGTACGCATGTGAAGGCAGGCGAGTGAATACTTTTGGCAAATGTAGTGCATGTTAGTGAGGATCCTCCAGTTTCAGTTCATCCCAAAGGTGTTCAGTTGGGTTAAAATGATGTCTCTGTGTGGGACATTAAAAAGTTCTTCTACTCCATTATAACACACCATGTCCTCATGGAGCTCACTTTGTCACTTTGTCCCAGGGTCGACTCCAACGTTAGCGGCACAGCCAGTGGACATTCGCCTTAGTTTTGAATTTGACCGGTCAGAGATGAATTCTTTATCATTTTATGTAAAAACAGTTACCTTGTTCATACTGCTGTCCAGTGGCTTGTACTCCGTCATGAACTCGTCTAAGAACACTTTAAAGGTGTTCACCCAAACTCGAACGGGCGATTCGCTCCAGTCTCTCTGCTCCTGACGCATCGTCTTCTCTAGGATCTGCTCGAACAGTGCGTGTAGGTCTTTATAGCGGATGCTCTTCCCATCATCCATCTGCACGAAATAATAAGCAAACGAGATAAAAATGACCAAATAGTGCAAGTTAGAAATAAAATTATAGCTGGTTGCACTTCCTCTTTTTTATATGTTAATAAATTTCATAATAATAATAATAATAATGCATATTCACTTCAAAACCATGGGGGGATGAAAACATTTGCAATTAACGGTACAGCACCTGACTGAGATGATGTTAAATCTACCATTTTAAATGTTTATAAAGTTATGTCAATTATAAGTATTAGTATTAAGGACACTCTGTAACTATTTGTACTGTTTCTCTAATGTACTGTATTCAGAGTTAATTAAGGCAACAGAAATATGAAATGTGAAGAAAAGCTTCACAAATGTGATGCCTAAACAAAAATTCACTGTTTATCAGTCGCTTGTTAAATTACTCACAGTCAAAGCGGTGGTATAAGAGTTGAAAATGTTCAGGCGGAACTCCTTCAGTGCTTTTTTAAACACAACGTCCACCATCGTGTCTTTCTTACTGTCCTCCGTATCTAGATCAGCAATCTGTGAAACATCAGGTACATTAGGTACTGATTCTGATTTTACGGTAATTAATTAACTCAGAAGAATTTTTAAATGCATGCGGTACTGTACCTTCTTCATGAGGAACTCGTTCATACTCTTGTAGTCGTTTGCACATGTGAGGATCTGTAGTGCGTCGTTCTGCCACTGGGCGGGCTCTAGAGCTGCGCTGCTGATCTTTACACTGCGATGCCGCTTCACTTTGGGCGAGGGCTCCTTGTTCTCCTTGAACTCTGGCAGGGAGCTGAATTCAGGGCTATTAGGAGGGGACAAGGACTCTCCTGCATACACACACACACACAAAAAAGAAGTCTTTAACAGAAGAATCTACATTAAAAAAATATTGTTAAAAAACCCACACATTTTTGTTTTATTACTTGTAACCATCATCTCACCTTCCGCCACGAGGAGTGCAGTATCAGGATAGTCCCCGTCCAGAGACTCACCGGCATACATCAGTCTGTCTCTGGACGTTTTCTTCTCTCCCTGCTTTGTCTTCCCCCAGAACCTCATCTTGCCCCGAACCCTGAGCACAAAACGCGCACATAATTTTTGATACATGCAGAGGGAAAATAGCTGAACAAAAAAAAAAGAAAGAAGAAGAAGCCTGGTTTCAGACCTCCCGTCTCCATGTGAAATCTTCCTCAGCGAGTCACCCTTGCCGAGGTCCCCAGAAGACATGGCTTTATGCATCAGCCTCTTCTGCTCTCCGAGGAATGTGGATGGCTGAGAAATGACAAAGCAGTTTGTTTAAACTGATAACAGAGCCGTCTGTTATTTGTGCTTTCGGATTATGTTAAAACAATAAATAAAAAAAATAAATTAATAAAAAAAACTCGCCACAGATACGAACATTACTGTATAATCAAATACATTATCTCTTCACGTACAACGCACAACACTGTTTTTTTCACTATAATTAACACTATCATTACTGCTATTGCTTATTTATAGCTTATACAAGATTAATAATTAATAGAGACCATGTACCAACTGAATCTCTATATAGTGCTTCTGTAGTGTATGTATGATTAACACAGATCGGAATTTCAACACGACTAAGGACAGCTGTTAATTGAATTAAAATAATATACTGTAAGGGGACGTCTTACCAATACCGTTCTTTACTTTTAGCCTATGATTAAATAAAAAGCAATTCTGGAGATTATTCATGTTAACTGAATTGGACAGATTTACAGCTTTGTATACAAAAAAAAAAAAAAAGAGAAATGTGTGTGATCTACAAGAACAGATAGATTTGTGTCGTAAAATTGACTGCTGCTATTTTGGACAAAAACTTTTTGACATAAAAATCCAAATAAGCATTGATCTTTTTTTTCTTTTCTTTTCCTAATTACAACTAATCAACAGATGAGGTAATGCATCAATTAATAAAGTAGAGAACAACTGCCGTTAGAGTGTTACTGTAGGTAGGTTTTTTTTTGTTGTTGTTGAAATTCTTGCCTTAAATAATCCACATACACAACTGAAAAGATTTAAACATTTACATTTACAGTACGGCATTTTATCCAAAGTGACTTGAAACACTGGAGTATTCCATTAAATACAAAATAAACAAATGGACATTCAAAGAACTTACAATTCAATACAATGAGAAATATTTGCTGGAAAAAGCGTGAAAGCAACAGAAGACAAGATAAAAGATGGTGAGAGGCTGTGAATAAATCTACAGGGTAAGGGAAGGCCAAAGGAGACACCAGAGACACCGTCCTGGTGCTTATAGGAAACTACCGGTGAGGACAGAGAAACAGTCGGCGTCTAAAGAGCATGCAGTGGTGCTGAGCCGCGAGAATCTCAGACTAACGCAGATTGCGGGCAAACTCAGAGCTACGATGATGGTTACTGTCTAATCTAGTGCAATAATCAGAATGTAAAGCATAGTTGGGTTAAAACGGGTTTTTAACAGTCAGAAGCGGAAACACTCTTGGTTTAATCCACATCTGTGTGGCTGAGATGTACAACAATGCCCAGATCACACTACAGTGACCACAAAATACTGTACATCTACAGTATTCAAAACTAAACAGAGAAATCGTTTGGGTTTGTGTCTGTCATATTTTTTGGGTTTGTGTCTTTTTCAGATATTCAAAAAAAAATGTTTTTATTGTTTCTGCCATCACAGATGAGGATGATTTTCAAGAAATGTTTCCTAGATTACAGTGTACTGTACGCTGTGAAATCCACAGTGCGGCAGCTCTTTAAGCGGTGAGTACAGAAGGTCTAGGAGATTCTGTAGGTTAGCTGTAGAGAGAAACCACGCTGTCGGGTCTGGCGCCGTAAGAGGGCCACGTGTTTTTGGGAAGCGTGGGCCGTTTAATTACCATTTCAGAGTCACTGTGACATGCGTCTAGTGTCCCCCCCTCTGAGTCCTGCTTGGGGAGGGGTGGGCCAATGGACAGAGGGGTCTCATCGTACTCTTCCTCCTCTGACTCCCCCTCCCCGGGAGGATTTGAACCGCGGGTCAGGAAGTCTGAGCGTGTCCGCGCCATGCGGGCTTTTTTATGGCCTGGTCTGGCAACCTGATCAACCAAACAATAACAACACAAGTAAAAAAAAACGCTCCTGTGACGAACCCCGCTGTGTAAGCAGGTGCTCCCATCATCCAAGATGGTCTCTCCTTAACAGTTCTTACATTACATACAAAAATGCACTCGTTAGTAATAACAATAGACATTCCTGAGGATTTAAAAGACTATACAAAGCCAGTGGTGTCGAATATAACAGTCATGTGCTTAAGATTTATTTAATTTTTTTTCTGTCTCACCTCACGACCTTTGAGAGGCTTCAGGAATTTGATATCTGAGGTTCTGGCCTCCTTCTGAACTCCCGCAGACTTCCCTCTACTGGTAATTTCCTTTTCAAACCTGTAACACAGGTGTCTATTAAGTTTCCGCTAAATTAGTTTCTACTATTTTGGAACGGCAGCATGCTATTAAAAAAAAAAAAAAAAAAAGTCCGATACTTACGTCGAGAAGGAAACTTTGTCCTTGGGAGAGAAAAAAATATCTCCACGTCGCTCGGACATGTTAATGTTGACACTTGAGGTAGGTGGTTTCTTTTGGGCTTCTTTGGGGGCAACCTGATGAGAGTCTAAGGTAAGTTTTGGAGACCATCCATCTGAGACATTCTGTTTGCCCTTTGGTCTCTCTCTTGTTTTGGACGGTGTACCCTGTTTGTCTTTTGTTTGTATTGAGATGAGATCAGGCTCTGGCTGTGCTATAGGAACACTTCTGTCTGAGGCCTTTCTGGATCTTTCTTGCCTACTTTGCTCAATCCTTTGCAGGGCCTTGCCTCTCTGCTTCTCAAACATCTCTCTTTCAATATGGGCAAAGTCCTTGCGTTGCTTCTCCAGGATCTCCTTCTGCTGCCGGATCTGCTCCATCATCTCCCTTTCATTCTGCTCTTGCTGGTGCTTCTGCCGCTCCTGTTTGGCCTCATTGAGCTTCTCGAGCCTCTCCAGCATGGACCTGGTGGTTCTTTCACTGTGCACCGGGCTGGAAGGCTCACTGGTCTGAACGGAACTGTCTCTTACATCTGGTGGCTTCAAATCAGACAAGGCATCAGGCAAGCCGTCCTTCTGCATGCTAATCACAACCACGACCGGTCTGTGTGACAACGGCTTTCCGTCCTTTACTGGCTTTTCTGGACTCTGATGCTGTGAGGTGGATGAGTTCAGACTAGACTTTACAAATACAGAGTTGTTCTCTTGTGGAGGAACGTAGAAAGTAGGAAGAGAGTTCTCCAGTTTGGACAAAGCAGGAAGATTGTCTGATTCGGCTTTGAGAATGGCAGGTGACTGAGGTTCAGGGGGAAGTGCGAGCTTGGGGCTGCTAGGGAGCACTTCATGTAGGGGAGGTGCTGAAAAAGACGAGTTAAGGTCCCCCGACTCATCACATGAAGGTTTTTCTTTTGCATAGTCATCCATACTAACCAGCTCAAAGCTTCCTTTCGAGCTTTGACTATCTGGAGTGCCTTGAGGTGACAGGGCACCATCACTGGGGAACTCCCCAGACCAGCGCCTGTCCTCGGATGGAGATGTTCCTCCTGTGGAACGCACCTTAAGAAGCTCCAGGCTAAACTTGGCCTGCTCCAACTCCCGCATACGCCGGCTTTCTCTCTTAGCCCGTGTTTTCAGGCCCGTGCTGGAGTCATCGAATGGGCGTGCTCGCTCTCTGATCACCACTTGAGCTTGTGGTTGTGCTTCGGTCTCTTCTCCTTGCATCCGTTTACCCTTCTGATGCAAGTCTTCCTGGGGAGCCTCGGCCTCACGGAGGTGCTGGAAGCTCCTTTCTCGCTCCTCGAAAGAACGGTCCTCCCACATGCTCACATCCAGACCCATGATCTTCAGTTTTTCTTCCTCTGGAGATGATGGGCTTGTTTGTCCATTCAGCAGCTGTGTGTCCTTCAACTTCTGCTCTTTCAGTTCCCCGAACCTATATGTTTGAAAGATACCAAAAAGACTGATGACAGCTGCTGAAGATGTTGAAATACTGAAAGAACACTTCCACTAATTAAAAAAAAAAAAAACTTAAAAGAATTGCATAATTGCATAAAATAAACATTGACACAACTGAAACAGGACCAAAACAACTTTACACTTCTCCCAACAAACTGCTCCTGCTCAGTGCTGAAGTGTTTCTATAAACCCGGAGATTTCTGCTTGGTCGACTACCAATAAGATCTGGGCATGAACAAGCTTAGGCCACGGATTGGTCTGATCCAGGATATTTTAGGGTCCTGTATTGTTGAGCAACACGTCTAAACAAAGCAGGTCTCTGTACTGAGAGGACTCGCTTACCTTTGCCTTGCCAAACAACCTCGACACGCTGCTTGGAAGAGAATGATGATATGACGTCGATGGAGGTACTGCTCCCTGGTCTTGTAGCTTCTCCAGGCGGCTTGGATGATGACAGCAGCTTGACCGCGTCTGTAGCAGCACAGTCTCCAGTTTCTTTGGATTACCGCTACTGCTTCCTTCCACATCAGGAATCTGCGGCGCTCTTGGAATCCCCTCCAGGCTGACTGTAAGCAGATTGCTGCCCCCTGTCTGACGTTGTCATCATACTGTAGCTGCTCGTCTCTTTGCTTGGCCTGGATGCTCCGCCACCAATCCTGTACATTAGAGAAATAATGCAAATCGGGTGCTTTCAGGGGATTTACAGTTATTAGTCCGTTTGAAACGAACCCTACCGCAGGTGAGAAAACATCACAAAAATAACCGACCAAATGAACTCTAGACGAGTCAATTGTCATGAGAAAGCATTGAATTGACTCAAGCATGCAGCGTTTTTTTTTTTTTTGTGCAACTGCAATACAGAAAAGGGCTGAGCTGTAGCACAGTAGAAAAACTATGCATTCTGGATGTTTGGACAGTTAACCCAAATGAGAAAAAAAGGCAGGTTCAAAACAATATTTCAGGCAATCTCTTTCCTTATATATTAAATTACTGTATGCAGCGCGGACTCTATGCACGGGAGCATAGATTTGTCCATTACTGTATTCGGATCACTGAAGGAAAGCTTATTATTAGTGGAGTGACCGGTTGCTTGACTTCCCAGGGAATCCTGATGTCTGTGCTCTGGCGCTCCCTTTCAGTTATGCCATCATAGTTAGTCTTGCCAGAGTTTCTGCACTAAATATAAACTACCGTTGAAAAGTTTGGGGTCACTTTCTAACTCCATGATGGTTCCTGATTTTTATTTCTTTCTACATTGTAAAGGAATGCTGAA
>JAQMYG010000007.1:22927070-22944756 GCA_030014215.1 Clariallabes teugelsi
ATAGACACTTTCCGAGCTCCTGTTATTATTTATATCAAAGTGGCTATAATCAGATATTCGGATTCCTACTAAAGCTTGTCGAAGCAGCCGCAGAGCCGAACTCCTCTATACTGAAGACTTTCCTGTGCACTAAAATACTGTTTCATTGTATTCCAATAGCCGTGCAGGTTTTAGGAAAACAACAAAAACCCCACTATAAAACAGCTGTGCAAAGGTAGATACTGAGGCATCGACCCCTACACATTACTCTGAGACAATGATGCCTGTAAATCTAAGAGACCCGCAGTCACTTTTATTGAAAGTGCTGCCTAATTCATGGTGCAGTCGTACTTTGGTCATCTCTCCTGAATGGCTCAGTGCTGAAAACAGCCGAACGCCCCAGGTGCTGTCTGTTTGTACCTGCTCACAGCGTGTCCACTAAAAACAAAGACTCACCGGTCTTCTTCTCGGTGTGTCTCTTCCCCGCCTCCCTGAAGGCCACCACGGCTCTGCAGTACGCCCGCAGCACGGCCCAGCGGAACGTGGCCACCGGGTAAATGCCGATCAGGCCACCGATGAAGGCATTTCTGCTGCTCTTCAGCAGGGCTACGATGTCAGGCCGCATGTGGTCCGTGTTCTTCTCCCTGAAGTCCTGAATGTGCAAGAAAAGAGAGACGAATGCAAAATTTATTAGCTTAAGGAAAGCTAATGTGTTTTCCTCTTCCACTGCATAAAGATTTATTGGTTTAAAATGCATTAAAAAAAAAAAAAAACCTTACACTTCCATTACAGGAAATGTTGTGGGCATTTTAAATGGGGAGCAAAGTGCTGTTATAGGAAAATAACCAGTGATGAGGTTATAACATGCTTTTTTTCCTCTTATACCACAGCACGTTCTTTAAATTTAATTGTATATCGGTTGCATTTTCTTTCTACACTTGCATAAACCTTAAAAAATTTTTAAAAACACCTCTCTTGAAATCTGTTCAAGTCCCTGTATTAATTAACACCTTTTGATTTAAATTATTAATCGAAAAATTTATAAAAGTTAATAGAAAATACCTGCTAAGATGAAATGAAATCCTCTACCATGAAGATGAACCCCAGGCATGTTATACACTTGTTGTGCATTTATAATTATTCTGTATATACTATACCGTGTAGATATTATACATTATTTTATACAGCTTAACATTTAGGATATTTGTAACCGTGAAGACTTGAAACTACTGCTAGCTAGCTCAGCCCAACTCATGTGAATCTAATAACTTGATAACGAAATGAAACAGCACCCAAAAACAAATTCATCAACGCAAGCTTCTCAACAGCATGCACAGTTTCCTATAATCTCTCTTCTGAGAGCCATTCAATTTTAACGATGTTTCTTTTCCACAAAAAAAAAAAAAAACGCTCCTGATATTTAAACAAGTCATCATTAATGATTGCAACTCACTAAAGACTTTAATGTCTGCACGTGTGCATTAAAGCCCAAATCGTGATTTAATTAATAGGACGTGTTCCAGCGGTGTGATTAAGCTCCCTGTACAGGGATGGGCCATTTATCTTCGGGTTGAAGCGAACGACTGAAGCTTTCTCAGGATACCTAATGGCTGGCCGTTTGTTTTTAAAATCCTGATTTGTGAGTAAGCATAAAAACGACTTCCCACAGCCTTCAGAAACTCAACAAAATTGCTTACAGAAACGCCAACATACACTCTAATGCAGTGATGTAATATTTTCCAGCAGGGCTTGTTATTTCTACTCCACCTTATGGATCTGGGTAAAGAATAAAAACGTGTGTGATCTCCTCTACACGTCTGGGATTACTTTACTGCTCCTTTGAGCTTCTTCGAGCATTATGAAGAGTTATGATACGCTTTGCGTACTCTTTGAAATTCTGGTAATTATTTCCTTAAGTGCATCCCGTATATAAGCACACTGTTGTGCGTGTCTAACACGTCGTCTCCCCCAGGTCAACGGACGATGGTAGTCGATCTTGGTTTGTCCAGAACATTACAGGTAGCTGTTAAGATCGGATAACATTCGCTTTAAAAACTAGGCATGTGCAAAACAGCTGGTAAGTGTTCTGAAGTTGCTTAGAACATGGATTGTGCATGTTCTCTGAAATTTATGTTATATTAGAGATTAGAGAACATTTTATGTTTAATGATTAACCCTTTGTATGTACAGAAGACATACAGGTGAGCATATGAACAAAGTTAATGATTACGGAAGTATAAAGTCCTCTAGAATCCATTCTTTGCCATATGCAAGGTATTGCCAGCTATATTTTACTTATAATTATTTTAAATAAACAAACAAACAGCCCTGTTGTCCAGTAAATGAGCACGGCTCTCACCTTCACGCCGTACTTGACCTTTCCGGCGTAGTGTCTGATGATGAACGCTGGCTCCATGACGGCAGGAAACTCGATGTAGCTGTTCCCCTCGTGCTGCCGCTTGAACTTGTCCAGCAGCGTCTGGTTGGTGGCCTGCGGGAAGCTGAACATGGAACAGACAAAGTCAATGAAATAAGCAGACGGAAATTTACAATGCCTTTAAATGTGGGCGACTTCTCTCGAACCTGACGATACTCATAGGAAACTAACACAAACTGAAAAAAACAAACAAACAAAAAAAAACACTGTGATTTAAAAAGTGGAAGTTGGATTATGTGAATCAGCTGCTTGTAAAAAATATTTTTAAAATGTGAGTCTTCCAAGAAAGACACGTGTCATCTGGCCATTGAACAACTGAATGTGCTAAAAAAAATTTTTTATATAAAACATACTATACATATAATAAAACTGTAAAGTTGGCGAGGGAACTACTGTACATAAAAGACCAAACTGAGGACTAAGCTTTGCTTTGAAGTTCTTGATCACTTTCAAAGCTTGAAGCATTTTGACTGAAACCATCGACTCCTGCAATGAACTTGATCATCACGGCCAGAGAGTCACTAGTCAATGAACTACCAGTAAATGCGGCTTCGTCATAATATTAAAACGAAGAAAATTAACCTGTCTCTTAAACAAAATGAATAACACGGCAAGAAAAACAACAATGCAAAAGAAAAAATTTTTATTAAATCAGCTCGGCGTTACGAAAGGAATGAAATTCAAGAAGCAACATCAGACAGTTTCAGATGAATATGGCTGAGCTGAGTGTTATGACACTGAGACTAAATAACTTTACACAGTGAGGCTCATTGTGAAAGGAGACTGAAGGTCAGAGGGAGAAAGACAGAAAGAAAGAGGAAAGAAATGCAGGAATATGATAAACATGCTGCGTTCCTTTAGCCTTAAGGGGAACGAGAGCTGCTGCCAAAACTTTAACAGCTACAGGAAGATGAAGAATGTGCCAAGAGAACTGAACTATGAAAACCACCAGGTCTGATTTTCAAGCTATTCCAGGAGTTTCCCTTGATCGTGCAACAATAAAAACAGTGGTGCAAAAAAAAAAAAAAAAACACTTTCTTTACTTATTGATGAGCGAAACGTTGGCTTAGAATTCAAAATGTAACTGATGTGAACCAGGAGCATGTCAGGCCCTGACGTGTGCCACCATCATTCAGAAGAATAAAGAAGCTCTCTCTCTGTCACTCACTTGCACTCCTCGTCCAGTAGGTGGAGCAGCGCTGTGGGTTTCTTGCTGATGAGGTTGATGCAGCCGGTGTTGTCGATGTAATCTATGTTATGCCAGGTGATGCCCTCTGCCCTGTACTCTTCCTGAGGGGAGAAACACGATAACATTAACACGCCTTTTAAACACGCGCACGTTTGATGTGGGACATTGAAACAAACGGTGTCAAACACACACACACAAAAAAAAAAAAACACTGCGCTGTCACGCTAGTTTTTCATTTTCTTCTTCACGTAAACAGATTATTTCATACAAACGAAGAGTTATGCTGTTTTCATTACGATGTGGTATGTTATGCTTCTACGTGACCCCACCCAGGCAGAGGAATTTCTTTCATCTCTGGACAGCAGCCAGAGCAACAAAACAACAGGCCACCAAAGTCTTTTCATGACCGTGAATGAAGACGCGCTCCCAGAGTTTGACCGTGGTCTCTGCAGTTTATTAATATGAAAAGCATGCTTAACATTTTGCCCTTTCTGTGGACTTCAGAGAATGTAAACGCGTACAAGAGTATCCAGGTGAAAAATCAGTAGCATCTTTCAGCCTTGCTGATGTCCTGCTTTCAGCCTTGTTAAAGGCCAAAGCAGAAAATTAGAACATGGCAAGATTACTGTTCATGTAGGGAAATTCCACAATTAACAATCAATCAATCAAAACAAATAAAAAATAACTACAATCCTTTCCACTGAAATACGTTAAGAAAATACTATGAAACACTAGGACTAATGATACAACATAACACAGCCACTAATGAACTAATGCAACTCCAACCAGTGGTACTTTCCTTTTCTTGAACAGCCTTATTTTTGGCTGACGAGAGGAATGAGGCCGAACAGCTTCCAAATGAAAGCAAATAAAACCCCATTTACAACATGCCCATAAATGGCGCAGTCAAAAAAAAAAAAAAGAAGAAGAAGAAGTTAAAAAACTGCCATTAATGGTATAATGAGAGCGTGTGCGGCATGTCCGCCTTTTCCAAGTGCCACTCCAGTGTGTTTGGATTTATGGGCGGCAGATGGTACGCATGCCAGACGCAGCGGAGGAACAGACGAGGGCCCGAGCGATCGCGATTCAGGCAGCATGCAGCGGGATCATTATTACTAATACTACTGACGCATCTATTAAACCACTACTGCTTCCACTCATGCTACTACTATTTTATTTATTTTAAAAATGCACAAGGCATGCTACATCCTGAGGTAAAACTACGACTGTTTTTAAACCTCTGTGAGATGGAAAAAGCTCATAACCCTTTATGAGTTCAGCAGGCACTCAGACGCCAACTCATTCCTGACACTTGAATCCACTATTTTTCATGTCTTTGTGCAATTAAAGTGTGGAACTTGGCAAAGGATGTCACATGCCCAAGTGTTTGTCTAAGAACAAATGGGTGGTGCACCATGAGGTACTTTTCCCCTTCCCAGGACGTTCAAATAAACTTTTCCTAAACTAACCAAGAACTTGTGCATGAGACAAATATAAAGAACGGATACTTGTTTAACGCCAAATTTATTCGGACTAATTACAAAACAATAGAGTTTATATAAAGCATGCGCATGAATAACGTCCATCTGCGGAGTGAGCCATGTGATTGGTTGAACTCGTCACAGTATTTCCATTCAGTTTTACAATGGAGTGCAGAAGCATGTTGTGGTCTTTAGATGAAACCAAAGATCTTCAAATACAAAAAAAAAAAAAAAAATGGTTTGGTTTTATTAAATTTCATCATTTATCTGGCAAAGAAATGTATACTTATTTCATAGTCATCATCACATGTACCAACTGGACTCTCAAAAGTGGCTAATCTTCTTCCTTTGAAAGAGCTTACATATGACTTACAAAGCAAATCTGACGTATTCTGGTGGATAAGAGTGTTTGTCAGGAAAAACTCTACACATGGTCCGTTCTCTTTTATAATGTATAATCTCCAAAGCTAAAAGTTAGGTTAACTCCTGGCCATCATGCTTGTATGCCCTTTCAGATTTAGTCCACTTTTCTGTTCCAATAACCTCCACTTATCTGGGAAGGTTTTTCTCTAGATTTTGAAGCATATACAGTACATTTCAGGTATATGTCAAGGGCACTGCTGTTAGAGACCTGAAGTATAAACGAGGTTTCAGTTCATCCCAAACGAGTTTAATAATGGGTTTTGAGGTCAGGTGTCCTCAGCTGTCCGACCCTGACAAACCATGTCCATCTAGATGTCAGAGGCACTGCCTTGCTGGAACAGGTTTGGGGCCATTTAGCTGCAGTAACTGTAACACTATGGCACACAAATTCGATCTACGCTGAACTGTAACGTGGCACTTTCACCTTTGTGGCAACAATTCACAAACAACGGTTTGATTGTAAAGCTGCTTTGTGACAATGACAATTGTTTAAATTGTATACTTTAGTCCCATACAGGGTACAGATGAGCCCAAAAAATGTATGCAAACCTCAACAGTCATCATCTACGCCCTTTTTTAAAACTCGAATTAGCAGCAATGTGTAGTATCGTGTTTCTAGTAAAGATGTCTGAAGTTGTCATTATTGCTGATGCAGTCATGTGACCGCCATAAGAAAATGGCGGAGTTGAGCTTCACTTTCGAGCAACACAAAAACATTCGTATGCATATATTTTTCACACTGAAGTGTGCATAAAATCTTTTTCAGCCCCTCTGAATTTGTGAAATCTACACATGTTCCTGATATATGCTTCTCTTCTGCGTGAATTTCAACCACAAGGAAAGTTTTAACATTTTAACATCTATATTATTGCTGAAAGTATACACAGATGCCCTGAATACTTCTACATTTATAACCTAACCTACACTGATGTGACATTTCAAAAGAACTGTACGCTTGCACTAGGGAAATGAGTCCTTACTTTGATTACCAGCATCGTCTACCACAGATAGACTCATCCCTGTAGATAAAATCACTCACAGACATTAAACACAAGTCTCATTGTCACCACTGATATCTGTTCGTGTGAACATCAGTAAGGAAATAAACGTGGATTAATACGGTCAGGTCTTTTATGCTACTTAATAGTTGTTTTTTTGACCAGATCATTCAAACATCTTTTTTAACACTTTCCTGATTGTACAGTGTATATGCATGCGTCTTTTTAAAAAAAAGTTATTTTTATGATGCTACATGTAAACATTACAAATTATGATTTAACTTGTGCCCGTTTTTTTTTTAATAAGTAACAACTTAATCATAGTTTGACATTAACCATCTTTAGAAATCACACAGAGCTAGGTTTCCTCAGACATCCAGTTAGACTTCCAGCCTCAGCCAATACAAGTCAAGTCAAGTCAACTTTATTTGTAGAGCGCTTTTAACAATGTTTATAAATCATAATGCTCAGATTGTCCCTGAAAATCTGACACACTGATGTGTATCAAGCAAAAGTAAATCAAGCACTAACCAAAAAAATAAATAACCTACATTAAATAAACATTAATCATAATTAATGGATATTATCCTTCATATTTACATGCATATAAAAAAAGTCTGATCAATCTAGGAATTCGCCAGCGTGGAAAAACAAAACCTGTGTGATGACGTTCTTTCCAACCTGAGGTAATTGTGCCAAGTATGAAACCAGCCCAGGCCTCATTAGCCCACAGATAGACTAAATTTGTGCTTTTTCAGGGAAAACACACCTTTAAACATAATGTGATTTGGAATTGCCGCGTCCTAAATGTGCCTTTGTATTAGAACTGTGAAAGCGGTGCATTAGTGTAATCTAATCTAATCGCAATCAGATCCCTCGCCTTTTGATGCCAGCCGTCTGTGGCTCGTAACAGGATGGCACCTTGCATGAGAGAGCTGCTCTTTTGTGGACTGCTAGCGGTGATTTCTGCAGCTTGATCAAATAATGGAAGCAACCAGTGAGGCGAGGTGAATCTGATCTGGCACTTAAACCAGCACTGCGCACTTCAGAAGACTAAAAGACTCACTCGGATGTCTCCAGAGCCGCAGCAGCAGCAGCGCGAGACTCAACATCGCTTTAGTCCAAAACGAACGCCGCATTAGGAGTGAAGTACACTTAAAGATGGACATATTTAATGAGCTTTACTAAAAGACGATCTATGATAACACCGCGGTCAGTATAAGTACTCGGGCTTTGCATCGTCGGTATCATCCTTGGGATCCAAGCTTGTGATTTCTGAAACCCTTAACTTCCTTATTTAAAAATACAACACTACTAAATTTGGCATTCCTTAACAAAACCTAAATATCAAGCATCATGGAAATGATGACCAGCCCTAAATCAAAGAGAGTCAATGTCCTCGTTAAATATCAGATTCTGAGAGTTCTCCAGAAAGTGCACTACATCTTGTTCCTTAATCCACTCCAGCTTTGTGTTTTCTTTTAACCATCACTAAATATTACTGATATTTATATACACTCATATATTTAGTGATAGTTAATAGAGAGTAAGTGCATGTGTGAAAGGAATATAAACAAAGTATATGCTACAAAGCATTAAAGGGAATATATTCTCAACATTGTATATATAATCTTTATACATAATCAGAATTTAAACCTGCTTAAAGTTTTCTTTAAAAGAAGCTGTTTGTGATCACAACTTCAAGACCAGGTCAGCGTGCAGAAACGATATCAGGTTGTGACAGTAATGTGTCCCCTTTCTCTCGGTCTAAATAAAAGCCTGAACCTTACATGGGCATTAAAAGGCGAGTCACAAAGGCAGCACTCTGACAGCCGGTGATTAAAATGATGAGCCTGTGCGGGCTGTAGGTACCGCAAGCAAACACGGACCAAATGAATGTTGATCCACAGAACTACAATAGGGCTTTTCTTTTTCTTTATTTAAAGTGTCTTTGTATGTCTTTGAGACTGGTTTATTTAGTCATCTCACTACAGTCAGTCAGTTTGTTTACTATAACAATCCCTGTAATAAAGACAAACCACTAAGTAAACCGTTCAGCACCACAGTATCACCCACTCACAGCAAAAAAAAAAAAAAAAAGTTGACAAGTAACTTGCTGACTATCTGCTCAGGATACAAATAGTGTATGTGTCTGATAGTAATAAAGTCGTCTGAAAAGGGGGGGGGGGGGGACTTACTCTAGACAAAATAATGCAATGATAAAGACAATCTTACTATACTTTATAATACTGTTTGGCCCCAAAAAATGTCATGCACTATAATATAATACAATACACGTAATATAATTACGGTGATCAGGGAAGGAAAACTTCATAACCTGGTCATTCAGGTCATCAGCTGACTTAATTTTATTGCCACATAACGTTGCTGAGTCTAGACCTGAGCGACTGAAACATCCCCAGATCATAACCCCGCCTCCAGAGGCTTGTACAGTGGACACTATGTATGATGGGTACATCGCTTCATGATCTTCCCTTCTGACCCTGACACGCCCATGGCTCTGGAATAGGGTCAATCTGAACTCATCATATCACATGACCTTATTCTATTGAAGTCCAATCTTGTTCACAATCAAACTGAACCTTTCTTCCTGATTCGTCTCACTAACAAGTGGTTTCTTATGAACACAAAACTGTTTGGTTCTAGTCCTGAGAGTTCTCATGACATTTTGTGTGCTTGTGTGGAAATGTTCTTAATTAGTCCAAGTACTGGAGAAACAGATGCGTCTTGAGTCGTCGTTTAAAGATAGTCAAAGTCTCTGCTGTACGGACATCTAGAGTGCCAGAACAGAAAAGAGCCTGGATGAATGCCGCCCTCGATCCCTGAGAGATGGTGGGATGAGGCGAGCAGTGCTGGAGGATCGGAGGGAACGTGGTGCAGTGCATGGTGTGATTAGAGCAGAGAGGTAAGTGGGTGCTGGGCCATTTTTAGCTTTGTAATTAACAACCAGCACCTCAGATTAGAGCCGTTATGAAGGATTTACCGATCATGAGTAGCAGATACACCTCAATATCACCTGTTTAAAGGAGATTATTGTACATTTTGGACGCGTTCAGCATTGTTTTACAGTGTAGAAAGAAATAATCAGGAAATCCAATGGGATTTAAAGGTGTCCCCGAACTTTTGACTGGTTGTCTTTAGCTTATAAATCAAGCATGAAACGTTATTCCCCTCAGTGCATGATGGTTTACCAATGAAGAATTGGATTAAAATGCAAGCTGTAATGTATGTGGGTGTGTGATTAACTCGAGTGGTGTGTAAGCCTTCATTTTCATTCTGTTTGAACAACTCTAGATTATAACGTTGATATGTGTGAGGGTTGGATTTGCTGATGAGGAAGATCATAGCCTTCACCTGCTCCAGCTTAAAGATGTGCTGGTTGAAGTAATGCTGCAGTCTCTCGTTGGCGAAGTTGATGCAGAACTGTTCGAAGCTGTTATTCTCGTAGTCTTCGAAGCCGAAGATGTCGAGGACGCCGATGGATAATATCTGAGAAGAAAGTGAGTCATATTTCCCCTGAAATATCTGTACTCCGAGCACGCAAGAATATAAACCTTACATAATTCCTGCATCTATTATTTACAGAATAAACCAGAATAAACTCTCCAGTAAATAGCACTGCAGAGTGACACAGCAGATGAATCCAGATCGCGATCCATTAGAGCTGAAATATTTCCGTTCCTCTAATCGTCTGAATGAAACCAGTCTCACCTTGGCTGACTCCTCTAGCTCTCGGTGGTTGAGCAGGGCGTGATTGATTCTGAACACGATCCAGTCGAACAGAGCGCTGTACAGAGATTTAGCCATGGAGTCACGCACAGTTCCGGCCTGAAACACAACAGCAGACAGACGGGAGGTTAAAAAGCTGCCAGTAAAACGGTGCATGATGATGTCTGCTTCATTTTGGGATTACTTTAGCAAAAAAAAAAAACATTCGTATTAAGCACACAAGCCCAAAAACTTGTTTGTTGTAGTTTACAGTTGTAGATGAAATGTTTGTATAACCTCAGACACATGTCCACATTGACAGATTGTCAATGAAAGATATCTTGTCCCTTCAAATTAAAGAAAGCATTCTATCCTGAACTACTGTATATTTCCAAAAAGTTTGCATAATCGCTCACGTATCTTACGGACATCTAAAGGGTGAAAGGTGATGTCCACTAGATGGCAGTTCAGAGCCAAAACATCAAACAGTCAAACAGTAATGTTTAGCGATTTAATTAGATAAACTGACCAACAAGCTCCATCCTTCTCTGAAACAAATCTCTAATTTAGAAAGTTCAGAAGATGGCAATTTCAGTAGGCATACGGTTTTTTAAAGGTGTTTTAAAGTGCCATGAAAAGGTTTTTGCCCCTATCCTTTCCTGATTTTTAAATTTCATTATTTATTTTTTTTGCATATGTCTCACACTTAAATTATTGAGATCAAATACTTTTTTTAATTACACAAAGATAACCAGAATAAATACAAAGTGCAGTTTACTAAATTAATATTTCATTTATTAGAGGGACAAAAAAAACTGTCTAAATGTAAAAACCCCTAAACCTAATAACTGGTTGTGCCACCCTTGGCAAGTGTATGTAATAACTGGCATTAAGTCTTCTATATCACTGTGGAGGAATTTTGGCACACTCTCTGCTGCAGAATTGTTTTGATTCAGTCACATTGGAGGGTTTTTGAACATGAATGGCCTGTTTAAGGATCTCAATCGGATTTAAGTCCAGACTTTGACTAGGCCACAGCAAAACCTTAATTTTGTCAATTTTTAACCATTCAGAAGTCGACTTGGTGTGTTTCAGTTCATTGTCCTGTGGCATAAACCAATTAAGATGTTTTTTGGCAAATGTGAGACGAGCCTTTTTTGTCAGCAGTGGCTTTCACTGGAACTCTTCCACTGATACATTTTTGCCCAAGTCTCCTTTTTATTTTTGAATCATGAATGCTGACCTTAACTAAGGCAAGTGAGGCCTGCAGTTCTTTCAGTTCTGTTTGGTCCCTGGTCATTCCCATCCCTAATAGCAACTTCATGGAAACTGTCCACTTGCTTCAATGTACATTAATTACGTGTGTCCGTGTTTCTCAGTGTGACTTAATTAATGCTGAATGTATTTTCAATACTATTACCTTAACTTCGGCTCAACTTAGCTAACTTTTTAGCCAAGATAAAAAATAAATAAAAATAAATAAATAAAAAGGAGAACGCACAATATGTAGGTGATTCTGAGAAGAGGTTAATGTTAAGTAGACACTGGGTGTGATCCATCATGTCTGTGCTCTTCCCTGAGGCATGATTAACATTATTAGGCGCTTTAATGCTCTTCAACGTGGCACAGCTTCTGCCAATCCAATCTGGTGTGAGCACACGTCTGCGGCAGGCAGGGATCTGATTTGTGTAAATGATTTATTTGCACCGTTGGCATGTGTTCATTTCCCTGAAGATGAGTCGATGCAAAATCTGTGGCTTTAGTCAACGGTAACTACAGCAGCAACCGTGAGGAGTGCTGGAGCTTTGCATGTAAAAAGGAAAAAAAAAAACCTGCAAAAGTCTAACAGGGGCCTAAAGAATGGCATCTGTCAAAATAAAAACAATTTTTAAAAAAACTTTTAAAAAAATTTATTTATAAATATGCAGTTTTTGGGACGCTATTGTATTTCGATTAAAATAAATAAATGAATTTTTAATAAATTTAAAGTAAATAAATTTACAGCCCTCGCTCTGGCAGCAATTAAACAGCAACAAAGAAAGTTAGTTCATTGACATTTGTGTCAAGTCTGAAAAGCAGACCTTAAAAAATATACATTTTTTTATTTTGGGAAAAAAGAATTTATTCTAAAATTCAAGAAATCTTTAAAATTGAATTTGCAACTTGTCGTATACGTAAATAATTTCCAACAAGAAGATATTTTTTTTATCATCCTCTAGCATATATATACATTGCACAGACAACTCTTAAATCTTTATTTTTTTTTTTTTTACTGTAAAACGCAATTGCCAAGCTACAAGACCGACTGATTTTAGGAAAAAGCAGCGATTGGGAGATAAAGCTGCGTCGATTAAAGAGTGTTTAACAGCCCCGGTGTCAGGTTCCTGATGGAAAGTGTGCATTAGGCAGGAAGTCAGCCATCTGTGATTTTGCACGCGTGTCTACATTAACTGGAATGTGCTATTTGTTTATGTTAATAGCAGCATTAATTAAAATGGTTTAAACTTGTTCTAGAGAATCCCAGTTAGAAGCTAAAATCAAACATACTTTGAGGTAGTCCTAATCATTCTGTTACGGTGCATCAGAAGATCTAAAGAGCTTGAGTGCACAGTGTTGTAAGAAAACGATCAATGACCCTCCAATTTCCCATAACTACATCAAGTGTTTTATTCCTTATATACACCGCAGCACTTTATAACAATTATGTTTTTTTTCTGTTTTTAAGAATGACACAATATTCTTCAACCCATTTATAGTGATTTAACATTGTGGAACATTTATCACCACTTATGTTAAAGCAGTGGAGGCTCAAACCCTTAGAGCTCTGTAATGGGCCTTAGAGAGGCAGCACTACCAAGCTGCCAAGTTTGTTCCATTTAATTTACAAAACAAATCTGCCACTTTGAAGGCTGTATTGTGGAACAAACTATAATTAAGAGAAAATTCTCCCACTCCTCTGACTGGACCAAAAACTTATTTAGGGGGTTCATAACACCGGGTGTGAATACATACGCACTCAACTTTTGACTTTCATTACGTTCAAGAATCTTGACTGCTTTGCTTAGCCCATTACATTTAAAAAGAAGAAGAAGAAAAGAAATCCAACTTAAAATAACCATAAAAGGCTGCGATGCAACAAAGCAGGAAAAACAAATACTTATGCAAGGCAATGTACAAGAAATCATTTATTCAACAAGATACTTTCTTCCTACTGACTGCTAAAGTGGGTAGGAAGAACTGCTCACTGGAGACTCCTTACAGAAACAAACAAAAAAATCTATCACTTTCATTTAATTATTGAGGAGCCTTCACTACTTACAGCCTTATACGGCTTACTAATGTTACTAAAGAAACAATAAGGTCTACTACACTGCCTGGCCAAAAAAAGGTCAACATTTCAGAAAGGGGGTCAAATCATCGGGCTGCATCAAGCAAAGAAAACAACTAAGGAGATCTGAAATTACTTTGACTTTGAGAACGCTTGTGATGTCGCATGGTAAAAAAACAAAAAACAAAAACAAAAAACAAAAATAGTATAAGCAAGAGCATTTTCATACACACACACAATGTGATGAGAACTCTCAGGATTGGGATTGAACAGCTGTGTGTCCACTTGTTGGTGAGACTAATCAGAAAAAAAGGCCTTAAATTGCTAGAAAGCATAAAGATTTTAGACTTTGGAGCAATGTAAGCCAAAAAAAAAAAAAAAAAATGATGATTTCAGGGTAATGAGGGGATAAGGGAAGCGCAGGTAGTGATGCACACAAACACACATTATGCTCTGGAGTCAGTGTTATTACGACCTGGGGTCGCTTCAGTTGGTCAGGTCTAGGTTCACAAACATTATGTGGCAATAAAATGAAGTCAGCTGACGACCTGAATGTACTGAATGACCAGGTTATCACATCTACAGAGTTTTTCTTCACTGAAGGCACGGGCCATATTCCAGGACTCATGAATGTGAAAGAGTTGTTTCTGGTAGCACGACACACTGTGTGCTGTAATTAAAGCTAAGAGACTTTTTGTTTGTTTGTTTTTGGCCAGGCAGTGTTTTCTGCAGCTAATCCTAGTGAAAAATAAAAAAATTAATTAATCTCTGCCTAATCAAATCAACACTGACAGAACAGCCTTGTAAAATAAACTGTGTAGAGCAGCTTACTACATGGCATATTCTATATTCTACCATTACGGGAAAAACATCAACCATTATTCGAAAAACCTTAGAAAATGTAAGAATTCAAAAGAGTGAATACTGAATAGGATAACGTGGGCAAAGAATAAAGTAAAGAATGTGTGTTAATTTATGTGGCTGATTGACACATTTTATAGCAAAACAACAGACTTGTGCATACAGAGAACACAACCTGTCTAAACAGTGGAAAGTGGGAGCTTTTACACAACTCGTATACACTGTCCATTCTTTGCTTATTATTCATTTGGATGGAAAGTCATCCTTGTATAAGCATTCCTTGATCTCTGTATACGTCGAAGCACTCGAGCCGCGTCACTCAAGCACCTCGGAGGAGGTCACTGTTATGCACTACGCAGACAACTTCATAATTACGCACTTCTCTTTAAGTTCATAATGTCAGTCTCATCTAGCATTTTTACCCAAGCGATGCACACAGTTAATAAACAACCTGTCAGAAATCAGGAATAATTGCTGGTCTCTTAGAATAATAGTTTAAATAACGCTGCAGCTGTTACGCCTTGAATGCATTTCAGCAGCTGTGTGTAAAAGTCACGGTCACGGATGGTTACGACGGAGTTGCATCACGAAAAACGGAGAAAAAGAAGAATTCCTAAATAAGGAATGAGATCTGTATTTGGCGCGAACGACGAGATCTGATTCTGATGCTAATACCCTGTGACTCTGAGCTTGGCTGTGCTATGGATGAGAAAAGGGTTGTAAAAACCGCCAAGTGTACAATTTTATGATGACGAATTCGGCTGCAGGCACACAAGGATGAATTTGTACTGTAGATACCCTTCAATTACAGAGAGGAAAAAAAAAACCCACAGTGGTCACTGGAATAACTTGAAACCGACAAATGTAATAATAAATAATAATTCTGTGAACAGGGACTAATTCAAATCAGACACTGCTTTGAATAAAAAAATAAAAATTAAAAAAAAGCACACCAATGAAAGTCTCCTGGACAAGTTTCACAACCTTCTGAGGCAATCAGTGCGATTTCTGTATCCTTCAATGAGACTTCTGTACCTGTCGACAGGTTTTTTGGTCCACTCCTAATGAGCAAACTCCTCCAGCTATCTCAGGTTTGAAGGCTACCTTCTCCAGACTGCATGTTTCAGCTCTTTCCACAGATGTTCATAAGGATTTAGATCAGGGCCTTGTAGAAGTCTACTTCAGAATAGTCCATTTATTTGGACCAGCAACTGAGACTCGGTAAAGCAGCCCCGCAGCAGCGTCCTACAAGTAATGTGACTTGCCAAAAAGCTCCAGCTTTGTCTCATCTTTCTGAAGGACATGAAGCTTATGTCAATATGCACAATATGATAAATTCTAGCATGGCTTTTAAAATTTTTTTATGATTGGCTTTCAACAGTGGAGTCCTCCTGGTTCGTCTTTCATTAAGACCACTTTTTCTCAAACAGTGACTGATGATGTGTTCCGACACTGATGTATCGTGACCTCTGAGTTCACCTTTGGACGTCCTCAGCTCTTTGGTTAGCATTTGTATTATCTTTCTGTTCAATTCGACATTAGTTTAGGTTGGCTACAACCCACAGACCATAATATTCTAAATAATATTTATTATAACTATAGTCAGAGGAGTATTAATCTGCTTGGAGGATGGTCTTACAGCCTTTACCCCTTCTCATGCTTACAGCCGTTGTCCATTAAATTATTATATTTAATTATTACTTGCATCAACTTTACGTTATTTCAGGGACAATTGTGGGTTTTTCCTTCCTTAAATAAAAGGGTGGCAACAAACGTGTCGATGTGTGTAAACGCCAGCGGCGGTTTGGTTCTTACCTCGGCCAGTTTGTACGGCACGATCAGCTTTTCTCCCACCGTCACCGTCTTGCGTGTCGTCAGGGCTTCGAATAACATTTCCTCTTTCACCTGGAATGCAGAGCATCATTATTATTCTCTTGTGTCTTTAAACGAATTCACAGTGAGAGGTTGTTTAGACGTCATAAATGTACTGCGAGACCTGTGTATTTTTATAGCGTGGCTCAGAGGTTCAGGTTATAACCCCAGCTTCCTGACAGTGATTTCACACTACACTGTGCCTGCTCATGTCACAAATACCTTTGTGTTGAAAGTAGAATTTTTTTTTTTTTTTAATGTTAAGCTGTCTGTCTTTTTCCAAGCTGCACTTGTAGTCTTGTACTTTTACATGGCAGTAAACAGAACTATGGGGAGATTTCATTACCTGGTCAATTCACACTTAACTGGCAGTCAGACATTTTACAATGTAATATGAACAAGTTCTTTATTATTCGACACTTGAAAAAAAGTGTCCTTTATTCCAGTTAATGTCACCCTGTAAACCTGTAAACACCTTAATGCTTAGCAGGCATAAGCATTTCCTTCCCCTGGCTATAACGAAATACAGAATATATATATATATCCTACACTCGGATATAAGACGCACAGGCTACTGGTTGGGATGTTTTTTTGCCATTAAATCGTATGCCCTCGTGTTTAATCACCACATCACTCATCCCAAATGCACCCCTTCTGCTGACTTACAAATGCAGTACAACTATAAATTCCTACAGGCCTAATACATGAGATTCAAATGTCAGAGCGATTATCATGTGAACGCAGCACTGTTCTGGATTTCTGTTTCAACGGCTCCTAAAACGATCTGACCTCCATCTTTTACAAAAGTGCACTAAGTCAGTTTTAAATACTCCAGGAGTTATCAGTCTCATCTTTACAGAGTGCATTTGTAGCGTACGGGGCAAATAACAGACACAAGATTCAGCATATTTCCCTCTGACCTGAAAAAGAACAGGACCGGTTTTACAGTGGAAGCTTAGTAATGATCTTAGGGTCAATAAATATGTGGAAACATATCATTTTTAAAGTATTTTCAAGAATTCTATTTTTAAAAAAAAGGGTTGTATAAACTAAGCTCTATCTCCATATTATTTTCCTTTTATGGCGGTCTGCTTTTCTTTTTTTCTGAGATCATCACGTGTTGCCTCTGGATTCGACTTGGTGCTGCCTGAAAACCACACATGGAACTACATGGAAAATGTAAGTAATGAGTTTCTGTGTGCAGGACAATTTATGAGCCTCTGGAAGCTTTAAGCGACAATTTACTCAGGGCCCAGCCTCCACTAAATCATGTTACTTAATATGCATGAATGAACAGAATTAAATGTTCCATAATCTTTGATGACCCGACAGTCAACTTGGATTTGTCAGATCTCTATCAACTTAACATGTATTAGCCGGTTTATCTCA
>JAQMYG010000007.1:22964448-22975724 GCA_030014215.1 Clariallabes teugelsi
CCCCCCCCCCCCCCCCCCCCCCCCCCCCCCCCCCCCCCCCCCCCCCCCCCCCCCCCCCCCCCCCCCCCCCCGGCCAGCTGTAGCACCAGCCTCTGGATGTAATTAAAACCTTAACCCGGAATAATTATATATATATATAAAATAATTATATATATATAAAAAATATACGCGTTAAGAAGTTATCCGCTGGTCTTTGCGCACAAACAACACCCATAACCAAAGCAAACTTCCAAAATTACTGGACAACGCCAGGAGCTACGGATGTGGCCCAATTAGGATTCATACAGCGCCACAACATGCTCTGAAAGATTAACTGATTATTTCTGCTTCACATTAGGGTCAGCTAACAACTCCTGACCTAATGAGCAAAAAGACCTAGAACAAGATGAAATGATGTGAGGCAGAGGGAAACGGCTTCGGGGTCTTGAAAGCGCAGGCTCGAGTTTGAACGAAGCTTCATGTTTAAGCTGCGGCGCCTCGAAGCAATTAGTCACAGATCCAAAAAGGAAAGTCGGTCTCGGGGGGGGGAGAAAGTAATCATTTACCCTGTAAACTGTCTAGATGAGCTGGATATGAGAGCCGGCCTTCATTTTATGTTCGCCTTTTGGTATTAGAGCGGACGGGGGAGGAAAGTCCGATTCCTGTCGGCGAGACGAGGGTGAATCGCTCAGACGCGGGGGGAAATAAATAAATAACAGGATTGAATGTGGAACAGGAAGTTATTTATAACAACTTTACACATGTTTACAATAGGTTTTAAACATTTTAATGGCATATAAAAATAAATAAACAGGTTTGCTACAAATCTCAAAACTTCAAAAGCTTCTCAGAGTGATTTCGGCTACTAAGCCGCCAGCTCCACCTCTGGACTCGACCCTTTTGCGTAATCGTGATTAAAAGTGTGCAGGATGTGACTTTAGGAAACATCCTGTGCCTTGTCCCGCTCGAGCTCCTTTTCGGTCCCTGGTTTCATTGAGAAAGCTGTACATGTGACAAGAAGGCTTTTGGCCATGAGTCAGTGCCTGGTCCCGCCCCGCCATCCGTGACATATCCTTCCTGACCATCACTTCATTTGTTTGCTTCCTCTGACTCGAATCTTTACACATTCCTGTCGTCTCACGCGTACGTCTCATGCGGGCGCTCGGCCTGTCGTCTTATTCAGAGCCCATGCTCCTGCCTGAACAGTGACAGAACATTTCTGCCTGCATCTTAGGAAAGAAACTACAACAAACAATATGTTTGTATTCAGACTTGTTTTTTAGTTTAGTTTATTTATTTATTAACAAAACGTAGGAGGGATTTCAGAGTGACAATTCATGTCATTATTTATTCAGATATAAATATAGACTTGAGCGCTATTCAGAAGTGATGTGACTTGCATACTCATGGCAGAGGTGTGTCCCACTTGCATGCGATTCTGACCGAACCCCTTTATTTATTTTTACTTATTTATTGTTTTTGCCCATGAGACGAGCTTGAGAGTGGAAACCACTATGCCACGATCTGACAGTTTAATGTCCCCATAATATGTGCTGCTAAAATGTATGCGCATTGGATACAAAATACAGTAATAAGAAGGAACCCACATCATTTGACACCCGTGTTAATACTGTATATTAATTAATTGTATTGTTCCTTAAAAAGCCATGTTTTTGTTTTTTGCACAGAGAAAGCAGCATCTTAGAGAGCGAGTTTGTGAATACGATCGTGATTAATTTAATTATGATTCAAATTATACAGTTAAATGCGTAGCAGATGAGTGCTCTGTGTGAGAGCTTGAACTGCCAGCACACGGTCTCATTATTTCCATTAATTCCGAAATTCCAAGTAGTCAGTTAAGGGTGTGTTCACACTTCACATGTTTGGTTCGATTAGAACGAACTCTGGTGCAGTTTCCCCGGTTAGTGAGGTTCACTTGAACAAATAGGAATGCTGCCATCTGAAACGCTGTTTGCACGGAGGTCGACTTCCAAAGGTGCGGTTCGACTGAAATGTGAACGCGCCATGGACCGAATATACGTAAAGCGAGATGTAATGATGATTGTACTTAGTATCTGTCAAATTTGACGTAGAGGAGGCAGTGTTTGGACAGGACAGTGAGTGAAAAAGAGTCAGCTAGCAGGGCAGTAGACGAGTTTTAAAATCTGAGAATAGAAATAAAATAAATAAAAAAAAGAAATATCTAACATAAGACGTTACACACCCAAATTAACAGTCACTTTTAATGAGCACGGGCGCACAGGAGCGCATGTGATAGACCAGCGGGGCTGCGTGCAAGAACACAAGCACTTGTAAAACATATGACAGTTG
Source organism: Clariallabes teugelsi (assembly GCA_030014215.1). Classification (NCBI taxonomy): domain Eukaryota; kingdom Metazoa; phylum Chordata; class Actinopteri; order Siluriformes; family Clariidae; genus Clariallabes; species Clariallabes teugelsi. Next base: position 22,966,759 of record JAQMYG010000007.1, read on the forward strand.
AAGGGTCTGATGAAATGCCATACGTTTTTGAGCGCTCTCGTTATTGAACACAGCCCTGCAATACTATTGTGTGTTCATGTGCACTTGTACCAGACAGACAGACAGACAGACAGACAGACACAGGAGTCTATCAAAGGATTAAGGATCAGTGCTTGCCATTCATTCGTTTATTCATTTGTTTATTTATTGTGGGGGACTGTTGCCACTGGTGACTCTCTGGATAAAAGCTAGACACAAAATAAAAACATTAGGCGCATTAGCGAGTGTTTTATTCATCATCTGGATCCATGCTTGTTTTTGTTTTCAATGTATTATGTTTTATGAACTCTTCATGAAATATTCAGCTGGCTGGCTAAGATATCACTATGTCTGATGGTAAAAACACTAAGCAAACCAGAACTTTAAACTAAAAGTGAACACACCCTAAAACTGAGTTACAATACCTTACATACTGTATACACATTTTTTTCATAACCTCAGTTTAGTATCTCATTGCTTCATATAAAAATAAAAAGCCAATTATTAAGATAAGTTTTATAAACTGATGAATTTCAGTTAATGTAAATAAAATCACAATCTAAGACACACTAATTTATGTATATAAATATGAATGAAAAACACTAAAGTACTATTTGTCAGGGGGGAAAAAAGCAGGGATTTATACAGAACATTCTACAGAAACAGAATTCATGATACTGGAAGGAAATCCGTCCTGGAAATTATCCAAGGAGACGGAAACCTGTGTGCTTTTTCTTTTTTATGCTAATATATATGTACTGTAGTAACCCCCCCTCCCCCGCCCCCCCAAGGCACACCAGAAAGACAGCGGGCACAGCTGGCGCACGCATTCAAGTCACTCAATATGATGTCACACGGACATTAACACATTTACTAACCACTTTTTGGCCTCCAAAAAGCCCTGGATGCTCGGGAAAAAAAAGCATCACAATGTGATGTTACTTGATTTGATGTCACTTGATATGATGTCATTACAGGAAGTTATTAGCCACTTTTCGGTACAAGTTTAAAGCATCGTCACGGCTGACCCTTTGCAATTTTGCATCCTCGATGTCCTGAGATCACAGAAGCCCGGTTTGGTGGCAATCGTATAAATCCCCTAGGAGGAAGAGTGCCACGCCCGGGACACAGCCGCTCAGACGTCCTAATGGCATCAGTTTTCAAACCGCCTGCCAATTCTCATGACTTTTTGAGCATTTTAAGACCCCAAAAATCCTTGGATGCTGGAGAAAAAAAAGAAAGGAAAAAAAAAACATACTGTGACAACATGGGTCTGATCTCATAGTGCTTGGGCCCTAAAAACCTGTTTTTAAAACCATGAAAAAAATGTATAATAGTTGATATGGTGGTTTATCTGATGTGTATTTAAATTTAGTTTTTTTTAAAGAGTCAACATAAACGCACAAATTTGTTTCAAACAAAAAAGTCTTCAGAGCTGTGTTTTTCTTCTAATTGTCTACTTGACTACACTGTACACTTTATGGACAAAAGTCTGCGCACCCCCTGAACAGTGTGATCCTTTTACGAACTGTTGCCACAAAGTTGTAGGTACATAATTGTAAAGAATGCCTTTGTATGTAATAACACACTAACCTCTCTAATCGCACATCAGTGCAGATTTTAGATTTTTTCTAAATCTAGTGGAAAGTCCATACGAGTGATGGTCAGGCGTCTACAAACCTGTAGCTAGACGACGCGTTCATTATCGACTGCTGGTGTTCTTTTATGAGGTCATCAGATTCTGGGGGATTATAATAAGTTTTAGAACGCTTAAAACCTTTCACCTCACCACTACTGGTGTGTGTGTGCGCGTGCATGTGTGTGTACGCGTGTGTGTGAGTGAGAGAAGCCACAAGCACAAAGAGCTGAGATACAGATCATCACATCGTCGACCAGTAAAAGTATCTGATTCAGAACGCTCTCCAGTTGCAGGTTAAGCCGTCAGAATAACTACTGTACTGTATACCTGGAACGGGTTTCAATTTTTTTTCTCGCTCTACAATGATGTGTTTGCAGGATCGGGTTGCAAAGTTTCAACTGAACCATGTGACCGAAAACAAAACAATAAAGGTCTTCGATAGAGGTGTGAACTCTTGACTCTTGTGATGTAAGCTCATTAAGAGTGTTCAATGAATGAGAGGCGTCATCCACAAGAGTAATCAAAGCGCAGGCTTTCAAATCTCATAATCCTACACACACACACACACACACACACACACACACACACACACGAACGACATAAAGTCCGACAAAGAGAATTAAGCTTGACGAAATGCAAAGGGAGGGAATAATAAACAACGATGGAGTCAAAATCAAGCAGAGGCTCATTCTTTTTTTTTTGTTTTTTTTTTGAGCCTAAATTTGCAAGTGCATTCCACAGCACACAATGGTGTAGTGTTTCCTCGAGGTGCTGTAACTAGAGCGAACTTCGGGCTTTCTCTTTGCTCTCTCTCTCTAGCTCTCTCCAGAGAAGAGGAAGAGCAGTTTTCCGAGCCCACTCAGAGGAACAGGCTGGTCTTCTCGAAAATCTTTTCAGCCAGTGTAAGAACTAACAGACCGTCTATACATGAAGAAACAAATCTCTCCCACCTTATGTACAGTTTAATGTGAGTTTAATGGCCTGCTGGTGGTGCAGGTGACGCAAACTGATCCACACATTCGTTTTCATAAGCTGCAAATAAATTTACTACAAGATACAAAATTTCTCAGAATTCACATGGACTGTAGAAACACCAGAGCTCCATCTTGATCCAGTTTCTTTTTTTCATGAAGACCAACTATGCTGCTGGATCATGAACCGAAATCTCTCAAGGCTTGTTGGGAGAATGATACCAAATAAAGTGTTCAACTATTAACATTAATTTGTTAAAGCTCTTCATACTGTATGGAGCATCTCTTATATAAATCTATACATATAATAAAACTGTATGTTGCCGTGTCTGTACAGTGAGGATATTTGTGAAAGAATAATTTGGGTAGGACACAAGATAAGTAATAGGACACATCAAGATGGTTTTTGGAATGTGCGTCTGTCTTTCTGTTTGTGCACGCATCACGTAAAAACTACTGAACATATTTGGCTGAACTTGAGGTGTACCACAGACTTTTTGTTTCATCGCAAATGTCCCACGGGAAGAGAAGAGAAGATATGCTACTTTGAAATTTACATGGAAAACGGCGACATTGAAAAAAAAAATGTATTAGTTCATCTCAAAAATAAACTTCTGTACAATTTTTAATACGCACTTATGAATGTGCAATTGAAATCTACTTAATAAACGCGATCTCGCACCTCCATGGTAACACGAGCGATTAAATTCCACACTTACGAAGTCGTCTAGTGATGATGATAAAATCAGTGGGAAAAGTCAGGAACGTTTTGAAACTTCCAGGAAAAGTTAATCCGTCAGCAGAGACAAGATTTTAAGACTTCATATTTGTACCTCACCTCATCCAAGTCTTTGGGATTAGGTCTTACTAAATATGGTCTTTGTCTCAAATAAGCGTTTGTAAAAAATAATGCTTGTTTTCTTTCCATGTTCACGTGGTTTCACGAGAAATACTTCCTCAGTAATTAGTCATTTCTTGAAAAACGGCCTAATCTTTGGTGCTATGCACAGATGAAGCCAACTTGCTGAGGTAAAAATCCTCTGCACTCGATCTTGACTCGACCTCGAGTTCATTTGACTTGGCCTCCGTTTTCGGCTACTCCTGCTCTTGGTATCGGCAGTCTTAACCTGGAGCTGTATGCTGATTAAATGATAACGTAGGAAATGTTAGCAGTACGTTTAGTTAAATACGAACGTAAATAAACATAACCACGGGGTGATTGCTCATGTCCAGACATACAAAGCAACCTGTTTATCTCTTAAGATATTAAAATCAACAAATCCAGACATATCTACTATTAATGTTACACTAACCAGAATAAGTTCTCCATCACAAGTGACAGACATCCCTGCGCTCCTCCTCGTCTGGTCTCCAGTTTCAGAATTTTCACATGACCAGCGCGAACGGCTCGCTCACATATTCTTTGATTTTTAGCTAGAACTGCTGATAGGAACTCGAGCGGATATCTGCGCTGACCTCATGGCCGCGTTTGTGAGATGAGTTCATACTGTAAGACACGTCTTGACGCTCTTAATATTGCACGCATCACTTTCGGTGTATTCTGAACGATGTTAAAATGCAGAGTTCCTAAACAATGTGTGTGTGTGTGTGGGTGTGACAGAACTTTGGCAGCTCTTGTCCTGGCGCATGAATTCCCGGTCCGCTCGCGATAACGTGCATCGTCCACACTTGTCCTGCACGGTTCCGTTATACAGCTGTGGTGCAGCTGTTGGACATGACATCTGGAATATGTAGAGGGACCTGCATGAGCAGATGCGACCGACGCGTGCAGGAAGTGGGAGTGGAGGACATAGCTGAACAGTGATCTAGCACTTACTCTGCGCTGAGAGTCATAAAGCGCTGAGAAGAATGGAGACCATTCAGATGATTCATGAGGCTCCCAGCTAATGAGACCCTCCGCACGCTTTCATACACACCAACCTGCCCAACACACACAAAAAAAAACGAAAAACAAAACAAAAAGAGCATTGTGCGACACGTCAGTCGTGGCGGCTTGTCTTTGGATAAAAGCTGTGTGGAACACGGAGAGAGTACCGACGCTGGAGAGAATTTCAATGAGGCGTCTCGGAGTCATCGCTCCGTCATGCTCAGAGCATTCGCGAGATAGTTCTTGAATATTATTAGTTCCAGCAGAGAGAGGGTTTTTCTTTCCCTCCGTATGGTAAAGATTGACTGATTTCCCCCTCAATTACAAAATGTGAAATGAGATAGCTGACATGAAAACCTTTTTATGCTAGTTCTGGAGACATTTCTCCACACTATATCAAAATAATGGGCAGGAAATAAAAACAATCAGAGCAATCACACAGGGGCTTGAAGGAAAAGAAAAAAGAAAAAGAAGTAAAGTAATTGTCAGTGTATATTTCATGTTCTGTGTATTTAGACACACATTCAAACCTAGTGTTAAGATTTGAACACTGAACATTGAAATATATTATTTCGCTATCTGGTTTCGTTATTAATTGAGATTCCATTTCTGGGAAAACTAGGTCCGAAAGGAATAAATATACTGTGCGTGTATATCTATAAAATTCACACAGGGGTTGGACAAAGAAACTGTAACGACTTGTTACTCAATAAAAGTACAATAATTAACGCGGTTGCTCTGCTCCGTCCCATCATCATGTGTTATGTATCTTAATAAAATCTACAGCATTTAATAGATATGAGTTTCTGCTCCCATCATTTACTCACAATGAAAATTGGCCCTTCAGTTACTCTACAGATGCGTTTTTGCTCAATCCGGAGCGCGGGGTTTCTGTCTTCCTGGAATTTCATGTGTTCCTTCTATCGAATAATCATTTGAAATCCCGACCTACGAGTTGTGGGAAAAAGCAGTCTGCGTGCTGACACGGGACGGACACGGCGCAACACGGATGAGCTGACGAACAGCAGGCATGTCAACACTGGTGCTGGTGTTACACGGGACCGCTTTACAAAGTCCAGACACGCCAGGAGTCCTCACGGCACTTCCTTCTGCACCGTTATCTCAAGATCGTTATTTTCTTTCTTGAAAATATGAGATAAGAAAATTGGCTTTTCATTTTTCAGTTGCCAGTAGCGCATTTCCACATACTCGGATTAAAAAGACTCTTAAAGAACACTTATTTGTTAAATAGCTAACACAGTATTCTTCATACACTTGCGGAATTTGCACACTACTCATTTAATATTTTTTCATAGTTTCATATTTTGCTTTTAATTCTATGATGTACATCCTTTTTTTAACCTATATATTTTTTTATTCTATTTTATATTTATTTCTACTTTTTAGTGGCATTCATTGGGGGGACAGCAAAGAAAGAAAATAATTTCATTGTACGGGTGGGGGGGGGGGGGCATGTTTCTTTACCGTGCCTACGACAATAAAACTTGAAACAGTATCTCTCCGACATCGTGTGCTTACTGTGGAGAACACTGCCGTTAGTGAACCTTCTCACCTTTTAAGGAACGCATTGTGTTACTACATGACTGTACAGTTGTAGATTCTCAAGCCACATTAAAACAGATTTGGAAAGAGTCCTGCACTGAAACACATACAGCGATCAGTCAGAATATTAACTTTTTATATACCAGTAAACTGACGACAGGACCATGGGCGCCTAACGCAAAGGCCACGCCCACTGGTCCAATCCCACAGCCTAAGATCACTTAGATTCTCCAGGTAGAACTTCATGTAAAAACACTCCTCTCTCTCTCTCTTTTTCTATTCTTTATCTAGTCGACACGTCATTTAACAGTTTAATGACCGACATTGCACCTGGCCCAGACTCCGAATCCACCTCGCCAGTAACTAGGAGATGAATGATGATGAACCATGAAAGTATTCCTTCATAGCTTGAATGTTATCACTGTGTATGTTCCTACAATACTCTATTTAAAGTGTTGCTAAAATTAATCAGTGCTTTGCAAGGGGCAGCACAGTGACCTGAATCACGGCAGCCCTCCGTCACACAGTGATTATGAAACTGCGCAACATAGAGGGTGACAAAACACTGGTCTGTGCCAGATTTTGCTATGAAAGACATTAAAACACGTCAGGACTGTACAAGTGTTCATTCTGTGTGAGCGATGCTCAGGACTGGGCTTATCAGCTTCCAGGTGTGTGCGTGTGTGTGTGTGTGTGTGTGTGCGTACAGTATGTGTGTGTGTGTGTGTGTGCGTACAGTGTGTGTGTGTGTGTGTGTGTGTGTGTGTGTGTGTGTGTATACAGCAGAAAGAGAGAGAAGGACAGAGAGAGCGAAAGAAAGAGACAGTGTTAGGAAAAGTTGTCCTAGGGCAGGCTTGGGCAAAGCTAAACCACTGAACCGATCACATACACTGCAGGTTAACAGCAGCCTTTGTGCTCACACACACTTCCAGAAAAGAGGGCAGATGGAAGCTGACGCGGCGTTACGTCGCCTTTTCTGCTCAAGTATGGAGAGTAAAACGGTTCATTAAAAAAGCAGCTTATGATGCAACACCACCTAATCTAACAGAGGTCATGTTCGCTCAGTGGGTTTCGATGAAAGCGGGAAAGAACACACACACACACACCTAGACTGCGTGTCTTCGGGCCATCCGCCACAGGAAGGCAGGAAGAGGGGAAAAAAGAAAAAAAAAACGAGGCCAGACTTGGGAGGCGTCCCAAAACCAATGCAGGAATGAGATACAACCACTGAAACTGGGGAAGAGCAGAGAAGAACAACAGCGAGCACTGCTGTAGATAACCCGGTCTGACCGTTATCACACCGACACGAGCACGGACATGAGCAGCAAACTCAGATTTGACCGGGAAGGGGGGGGGGGGGGCACAAATGCACCATAATGAAATCACCATCCTGTAACATGATCCTGCAACTAGAGTCAAGATCAGCATCTCTCAATGCACTGTTAAGTGGCTTTTCGAGAAAAACACAAAATGTGCTAAATCCAGAATAACACGGTCACATGGCTGCTGTTAAACAAGATTAAAATATTCAAAATTTAAATAAAAATTGTATTTATCACATACACAGTATGATGTGCAGTTGCATGCTTTTACAACTGCCCACGACCTAAAAAACAAACAACAACAAAAAAAACGAGTATTTGAATATTCATTGTCGCATCATCTATACCGCTTAATCCTGTATTCATATTATTCATAGCATTCAGGGTTGCGGGGGGGCCTGGAGCCTATCCCAGGAGATGTAGGGCACAAGAAAGGGTACACCCTGGACAGGGTGCCAATCAATCACACAAACATACACACACTCACACACTACGGGCAATTTGGGAACGCCTATTAGCCTAATCCACATGTCTTTGTACTGTGGGAGGGAACCGGAGCAAACCCACCAATCATGGGGAGAACATGCAAACTCCATGCTCACAGAGACGGGAATCAAACCCGGACCCTAGAGGCGCAAGGCGACAGTGCAAGGCGACCACTACACCACTGCCCCGCCTATTCATATATTCAAATAATATGAAATAAAAAATAATATTAAAAAGAAGAATAGGGTATGACAAAGAAAATATTCAAATAAGATATTCTAATAACAACATATAGAAATTTTTTACACTATGTACAATTAATAAAAATAGAATTGAGATGGAATAAAAATGGAAAAGCAACATCCGGTCATGAGCAGGACAGTGTGCAAAGTTTCAGGTGTGCAAAGTTTCAGGCGTGCAGATGCCAATCTGTCCATGCAATCGGAAAGAAAGGAAAAGAAAATATACCGAAACACTTACTGAAAATAAATGGTTAAATCTCCCTTTTCTCCAGATTAACAGCGTGTCATATTTTGAGGAGAAGAGAGAATGCTACACAACAAGTCTGCACTCTTGAATGGAGAAGAGTCACATACCAGAGCAGTTGGAGATTGGACGAGTCGCAAAAAAAACAGATGTCTGATAATGTCTGATTGTTGCTGACATGCCTTACTGGTTTAGAGAGAAGCGCTAATGCTACTAAAGGATAAACATTTTAAAGCCTACAACAACAAGAACAACTGTACCTGCTTTCTGTCAAAACCAGAAAATCATTTGTGGGTTCAGTGCTGTTTGAAGAACGAATCAGGGTCAAAAAAAAACAACAGAGGGGGGGAAAAAAAGGGGGAGAGTCCCGAACCTGCCGGAGTGAAAACCTCGCTCTCGGCGTGTATTTGGAAGGCCAAGAGTCTCGCTGGGGAAAATGGTGCAGCAATATTGATCGTTATTATTGTAGATCAGTGTGTGTTAAACAGAGCAGCGTTCCCACAGTGGCTCTGTATCATGAGAGAGAGAGAGAGAGAGAGAGAGAGAGAGAGAGAGAGAGAGAGAGAGAGAGAGAGAGAGAGAGAGAGAGAGAG
>JAQMYG010000007.1:23048566-23059278 GCA_030014215.1 Clariallabes teugelsi
TATCAACAGCAGAATCTACTACAGTATAATCAAGCATTAAACAGTGCTGGGGTTTATGTAGATATACTGTATATTGTAATGTTTTATTTCGACAAACTGAAGATGGGTTAACGATGGAGTCAGCAATACTGGAGAAATCTAAAAATTTTTTGACCTCAACAGCCAACCAAATCATTTGAGAGCCCCTCCAGAAGCTCCGTCCGCCAAATTCATATCTCATACACTGTACGTATCTACGTTACCTTCACACTTTTACTGCGATACACGCCTGTATTTTGCACGCAATAATCAGATCCTGTACGTAGCACGTGGTTAGAGCCGCTCTTTCTCACTTGGATCCTTAACGGTATTAAATTTCTTCGAGATGTCATCAGTCAGCGTGTCCTTGCACCGACTCAGAAAGCCCGTCGGAGATGACTTGGAGGACGGGAGGCGCTGGAGGCGAGCCAAGAGAGCAGCAGCTCGTCTACTGCCTGAAAGAGAGCTTCACTGTCTATCACCTTCCTCTCTATGTGACCTTACTTTAGCTGACAGGAAGCAAGTGCAGCTGGCAAGGTCTTGCTCCATTAGTCATCCTCTTTCAGCAATCTAATACAGCTTTCCACTGACAGCCGCAGGGGTTATTTAATGTAATAGAGCGCTGACAGCAGGGGAGATGTGCCGATGTATTTGAGAGCCAGGCTGATGCGGGGGTTTTTATTGGACAGATGGATTGTGCCAGAGTGGATGCAATTAATGAACGTTTAATGAAAAGCACAACGGCATCCGAAAGCATATGTTCTCTCGTGAGGGGAGAGCCTGGTAAACTTGTGAGGGCAGATAATAACCACAAGGTTGTGAGGTCAAATCCCAGGATGGCCAGAACACCACTATGCAATCTTCTTGAACTGGTCCTGAATCTTGAATAACTTCTTCAGATGGTTACGTTCTACTTAGTAGGTTCTACCTAGGATCTTAACTCATGGCCATCCTGATTTTTCATTTCTCTTTACTTCGTAAAACAATGCTGAAAGCGTCCAGAACATGCAATCATCTCTATTGAACAGTTGATATTGAGATGTGTCTGATACTTATTCTCTCTAATGAGGTGCTGTTTGTTAATTGGTGATTTCTGAGCCCGGTATCTCTAAATTAAGTTCTCCTCTGCAGCAGGGGTAAGGTTCGGTCTTGCTTTCCTGGGCGGGTCTTCATGAGAGCCGGTTTCATCATGGTGCTTGATGGGTTTTGCAAACGCCCTTAACTTAACATGCAAGAACTATTCCAAAACAGCTGACCTTCATATCTTAAAATAACACCTGGCTATAAACTCTCTAATTGCCAGAAAAGAAGAGATACACAATCCTTTCCACCAAGAAAGGATGAGAAGTTGTGTACTGCCGGTCTCCTGAGCACAAACGGTTGTGGAAAATTTGCGATTTGAGCTTGCAGCTTCATGATGACAGGGCAAAGATTTCCTGCAATTTGGGTCACAGCCCCTGCAGAGTCGCTGTATTCGGCACCTCATTCAGGAACTCTCATGTAGTAGAGTTCCAAAACTTTTGGAGAAAGATAGAAGTTTAACAAAAGGTTCAGGAACCTCAAATAAAACGCACAACCAGACCAAAAGTACAGTTTTAGAGCAAGACTAAGGTCAGCAGTTTGGGACTCAGTTTTTATTCTGCGCTCTATCCTGTTTAGGCTTCCATCCAACCTGCTAGGCACTTCTTTGTTTTGGGGACGAATCTTGTGACAGTTGATGAGCGACACAGGCTACGTAAGAAAACGAAATCTGTCCTTGAGGCCGTGAGCAAACAGCCTGTTGTCAATAATTTATCCGGGGCCAAAGAGCAAATCAGCAGATTCCTAAGTGAAACCGAACCCAGTGCTGCTGAAACGAGCCAGGAGCGAGGCTCTCCGTGAAGGTGACCGACACCGTTGGGACAGAACTCAGCAAGAACACTGCGCTCGGAGACGAGAGCCAGCAGCATGCTGTCCAGCCAAATCCGGAGGTGAAACATGTTAAGCCAGATTGCTTGAAACGCTCTGTGTCTGGATAATAAGTACAGTTCGCACACATACAGGCTATGTTATGAGAAAATGTGAGCAGAGAATTTAGTAAGAACACTCCGATCATCAGGGCAGGGCGTGTTTCAGGATGTTTCTTACTAAGACATTCAGGTATGAGAGTATTAAAACAGGTTGTTATGAAGTAATTGAGAGTAACATAAATGTACCAATTAAAAATTTTTCAAATTACATTATACAGTATCAAATCCAGTCGGCACGGTGGTGTAGTGGTTAGCACTGTAGCCTTGCACCTCCAGGGTCCGGGTTCAATTCCCGGCCAGGCTCGATCCATGTTCTCCCCGTGGTGGGTGGGTTTCCTCCCGGTACTCTGGTTTCCTCCCACAGTCCAAAGACCTGCAGATTAGGCTAACTGGCGTTTCCAAATTGCCCGTAGTGTGTGAATGAATATGAGTGTGTGTATGTGTGTGTGTACCCTCCGATGGATTGGCACCCTGTCCAGGTTGTACCCTGCCTTGTGCCCAAAGTCTCCTGGGATAGGCTCCAGGCCCCCCACAACCCTGAATACAGGATAACGCGGTGTAGATGATGAGTGAGAGTGAGTATTAAAACCAAACTACATCATTACAAAACATAAACTATAGATGATGAAAAGAGACAAATAACAACAAATTGCTAAAAATTTAGCAAAGGCTGAAAAACTTTGTAGTAAGTTTGTTACTATAGGGTAATGTTCCTCGTGGGAACCATGTCTCGGGGTCATCCAGAGCTTTGTGCATGCTTCAAATGCTATATTAAATTGAGTTTATTTGGCTAGACTATAGACCTCATCATCATGCTGCGGGTATTCCTTATGGTTTTGGTATTAATATGAACGTTGTTGTTGTTGAGTTATTGCCACATCCCCCATACAGTCCTGATCTCGCTCTAAGTGATTTCCACATGTTTGGGAAATTCAAGGAGTTCCTGGGAGGCCAGCGTTTCAGACCTGAATCATATTGCCAGCATATTAAGAAGATTTTTTTTTTACCTTTATGGTATCCAAGTGAAACACTAGCGAATTGCTGAGTTTTTACTCTCACAACTTCGTTCCTTTATTCTGCACAATCAAAAATCCCAGTTTGACTTGAACACCGTCTGTCGCTTTCATTATTTGAATGGAATGAACTGATTAAATGAATAAAGGAAATTAAGGTAGAATTTGATAGAACAATACGTCATAATTTATATTTATAGTTACTTTTAGTACCAGACTGACACTGGAGACTCCTTCAATAAATGTTAAAAAAAAAAAAAAAAGTCCACAAATAAATACATTTAGAGTTGATAATCATCACTGATTATACATCTTTGTCAAATAATGTTTATTCATTTGCTCGTGCAGTATATCTTCCACAAAAATACCTATAAATAATAAATCTCATTAAATATAAAATAAACAATTAGAAAATACCAGTACTACTGTCAGACATGCTATTATAGAAAATACATCAACACCTTCTGATGGACAAACCTGATGGATGATTCAATAGAACTCAACGCTTAATAAGATCCACAATCAAAGACAGGAATCATATTTTGATCTAGACCATATTGCGACACTGTATTTAAAAAAAAAATCCTCAACAAGATTCCTTTAGTAGAGCAATTTATTAATGATAAAGTAAGGAATAAAATAAACAATGGACGTTTAATTATTGGCACCCCTAAAATTAGCATCTGACTTAATCATCTCTCTACTGCTTTATCCTGTATCAGTGTCGTTGGTTTGTTCTGGAGCCTATCTCAGGAGACTTAGGGCATGAGGTGCCAATCCATCGCAGAGCACACACACACACACACACACACACACACACACACACACTGTATACGGTCAATCTGGGAACGCCAATTAGCCTAATTGGACTGTGGGAGGAAACCAGAGTACCCAGAGAAAACCCACCAAGCACAGGGAGAACATGCATATTCCATACACACACACACACACACACACACATAGGCAGGAATTGAACACGGACCTTGGACGACAGATCTAACCACTAAACAACAGCGCCGTCCTTGTGACTGAACCAACATGCAGTATTATATGAACTATTAATGTTTTAGACCCATACCCAAAGGGTGCCAATACATTCTATCTTGCTGTAAATGTACAAGAGATTTGCTTAAAGTATTTTCACAAACAAGCTGTCATTTATACAGTATAAAGGTACTGATTAAGAGACCTTTCCTACACTTCCTTGTATTAAAATACGACAACACTGAAGAAAATCTAAATCTGTTCCAACACTGAAGACGCTCTTGTCTCGACTTGCCTGAAGTGTGGAGCGCCGTGTGTGTCCTCGTCCTTCGGGGGCTCTGACGCATCCTGTGGCGTTAATGAGCCGACATCCTCGGCTTGGTCACTCATGGTCCTGGACCTGCATCATAACCAGTGAGAGACAGATTTGGACAATGTGTGCGCACTCAACACACACACACACACACACACACAGCTTTTCTCACAACCTCTTCTTCAACCCCTCTCACTTCCACAAGCTGTTTCCCGTGATGTTCATCACGCAGGGCATGTCATTCTTTTTTAATAAAATAAAAAAAAAATCAGGCAGTAGTCATAAGTGCGTCATGAAGGCTGCACTTATGAACTCGTGTGCTTATTAGCTATTAACAGCGTGTCCTCGACAGCGTGTTCTTTTCCCTTCCTGCCTCTAATTGGACACCTTCATTAAAGTAACATCGAGTCATTGCTGCGTGCAATGACGGGCCGCTTCCTGTTTTTGATTCACTGCTTAATTCTCCCGAGAGACTCCCCACACGCTGCTGCATAATAAACAGCGATCGAGCATCAGGAGAGAGACACGGCTCGCCTGTGAAACAAGCGCTCAGGCCTCTATTCGGATTAGAAACACGCAAGCTGGCGATATTCTAAAGAGACTTGAGAGGAGGGCGCAGGAAGAGGTGCTAACAAATCCTCAAAGGTCAGACTCAGGTTCTGAGTAAGGGTGGTTATGGAACGCCAAAGGTGGCAAAATGTTTTAAAAATGACTTTATATTCCTTTAACATAGAAAATTATTATTATTATTATTTTATCCACCCGATTTTCTCCCTAATTTAGTCATATCCAAGTTCACAGGAATCAAACTCGCAATATCCGGATGATAAGTGCGAGCACTTTAGCACTGCGCCACTCGGAGGCCTTGCTCCTTGCTATACCGTAGTTATTTACACGTGGTTAAGTGTAGTTTTGCGCAGTACTGTACTTTTCTTACATTTTTTAACATAAAATTTGGAGCAAGGTGGGAATTGTTGTTGGCGGTGGTCATTCGGCTGCACTGTCAAGGGGTTGGGCATTGGTGGGAATTGAACCCAGGCTCTTCACATGGCAGGTGCAGACCAGGAATCATTCAAGTCATTTAAGTCAATTGAGAGAAAACAAAAACAAAAAAATACAAAAAGACAAATTTGATAGTCGTGATGTCAGAAAGGCCGTCGGTTGCTCCAACACGCTTGTTAGTGTGATCTAGAAATATTAACTATTCATTTTAACTCCTTCAACCCAAGTCTACGCAGTATCAAAGACCTCACCATGAACTGAGGGTGTGGCTTATGTGTCTGACAAAGTCATCTAAATTTATCGACACTCGCTAGAGAAGGAAAGAAAGAAAAAAAATCAGGTCTTACAAAACAGCTGTTTTAAAGAGATGATGGTACAAATAAGAAAATTTCATACTCTAACCCGGAATAAGAAAGGACCAAATGAGACCATAATTTTTGACTAGAAATGAGTCGCTAAACAATTACCTAGCATCGACAATCCGGGTACAGATTCCCCTGATGCATTGAATGGTTGATCCGCCTGCTATGATGACGGTAAGTCAGTTACTTGGCGGCACAGAATAAGGTTAATGCGCGGTGAGTGAAACAAAACCAATTTACGTCAATGGAAAGCTCTTTATATCATAGCTAACGTTAAAGTGTCACTAAGCGCTCCTTTCAGCATTAAATACCCGGGCTGCAGGTGTTTACTCAGTATGAATGGAGCCATTAGACTCTCGCTGTATAGCGGCTGCAACAAAGGACCGATCCCTTTACTCATGTATGGAAATGAATTCTAAACGTGTTTGTTCATGTTTGTGTACGTGTGGATTCACATTCGACGTTCGACATTTAGTGAATCAATAAAGATATATAAAGTCCAAGCATGAAAGTGTTAAAGGAGGCAAGAGTGACGTCATCGCAACAAGACTTCATCGACTGGCCGAAAGAAAACGCAAGTATAACAGCACACTGTCAGGTTGCATTTCTTTTTTTTCAGCTTCACTAAATAAGAAGAAATGTTCTGGAGATCTGTGGTATAGAGCCATACAAGCCAGTTTTCACTTTTAAAGAAAAGGTTAATTTTACGTTTAAATGGTAAGAAGTTAGAGCTGTTTTCCATCCGAAGGACGCTTGAAAAACCTTCGTGCAATCTAGGAATTTTAAATTCATTAGGAAAAAAAAACATGTTGATGATCAGTAGGTGTATTTGTGTAGCGCCTGGCTGTTGGTTGGACCCACCTACTTATCTCAGTTACTACAAGCTAGCTACCTAAGCTCTAACTTAGCTAAAATTCGACGGTGGTGAAGGTTAATTTATATGCTACAATGACTATGGATTTGATTCATCTCCGTCAGGAACTGACTATAATATTTCACTCACGGAAGAAGTAAAGCACAGAATTCTTTGGTTAGTACAATTAACCAAATAGGAAGGCAAGTTATCTCTAACATAAGAATAAGACGTTAGCTGTTAGACGTTTCAGTTAGCTGGTTAGCAAAAGTGGTGCAGCTGTCACTCAAATCAGCCACTCCCATAATTATGCATAATTTTAAGGCTTAATGTAAATATAATTGACGGTTATTGGTGGCTCGGTGGTAGGTTGTGGAACATGGCAAGTGGAAGGCCCGGGTTCGGTTCCCACCCAAACCCCAACCCAAACCCCTTGTTCACTGGACACAGTGCCGGTGCCAAGTTCGGATAAAATGGGACGGTTGGGTCAGGAAGGGCATCCGGCGTAAAAAACCTGTGGCAAGTTGAGTGCGAATCAAATGGTCCACTGTGGCGACTCCTCGACGGGAGCAGCCGAAAGATCAACAACAACAATGTAATAATAATAACTGATCTGTTACATAGAAATTCACCTACCTACAGTATGTAAGGGAAATCTAACTATGGAGATCAAAACTGTGTGTTTTCTGTACCAGGTTGCAAACTTGTTCATTTCCATTGCTAGATTTCACATTCATGTCGTAAGACATTTTTATAGAGGGCTCCATGGGAATGACTCACATTTGGACCCTAGTGGTTATTTGATGAACTGCAATCTCCTTCAACAATCCTTTCAACTTCCTCACTGGACTCATTTTTTAGAATCAGATGTCGCGCCTTGGTTTTAATGAATGAGAATACAGAATTCAGCAGTCTTGTGGTAATTTAATGGTACTTTAAGCACCACTTCTGCAAAAGTGTTCAGGGGTATAAAACATCACCGCTAATTATTAAGAACGTGATTTTATTTAAAACATTACATTTAGTACAAAAATTCTATAACACGGCACAAAATGCTGTAACTACATTATTATATTTGGAGGAGTGTCGTAAAGACGTAAAGAAGGGCTTGGTCAGTCACTTTTTTTCTCTATTTTCTCATCTTGTTTTCTTTTTAGACTCTTAAGACTTCTTATTTTTATTTGTCTTTTTATTTAGCAATGATTAATTTAGACTGTTGTTGAGGTGTTTATTGTTATGTCTCGTATCGAGGACCATTTCCACATCCATTGTTTTGCCAACACAGTAGTGACGACAACAATGGCCTCACATGAGACTGATTCTGTTCCTCTAACCAGACGTTGTTTAGTCTAATTCCGAAAGCAGACACAACATAAATAAAAATCAAAGAAACTGAACCTTCTCCTCTCCTCTCCTGGGTCGTGTCTGTGACTCGTGAGCGGGTTCGGCCCACTTCCGGCGCAAACTGAGGGTGCGCTGTGCGTTTCGGAGACAGCTCAAAGTTGATTAGGCTAAATGGATTAGCCGTGGTCGTGTGATGCCACGGCCTGGTAATGCAGACGCTCAGCCCACAGACTGACCTTCACCTTTTTTAGGACGGATCCATTTACGTCATCAGGAAGAAGCCGATAACCCCCGTGAGACTTAGATCTTGAGTCCACGTGCTTATTACAGGGCTTGTGGAGCACGAGGGGGCGAGCAGGTGGACGTATTTGCTCACTACGATGGGTCTTGTTTCCATGAGGGCTTTGTTGTGCCAGGTGGTGGGGAAAAACACCCCCCCCGCCCCCTCCACACACACACACTCTCACTCTCAATCTCTCTCTCTCTCAGACACACACAAAGGACTTTGTTCTTTGAGATGTCAACAGCCCTTTGTTCAATTGTATAAATGCTGGAGACACTTCAAAAGGTCCTTCTAAGGCTGTCAATGCCAGATTACAGTTAAGATACAGTTTTTTTAGACAGTTATTAAAGTATTATTATGAAAACCCACAAAAACTAGGGAGATAGAGAGAGGGGGGGGGTAGAGAATAGATAGATAGATAGACATGTGTGTATATATATATATATATATATATATATATATATATATATATATAGTATATATATGTGTGTGTGTGTGTGTGTGTGTGTGTGTCTAGATAGTGGAACCTTGGATTATGAGTAACTTGGTCTGTGAGCTTTTTGCAAGGTGAGTAAAATTAAAAAAAAAAGACTTAATAAACAAACGAGGTCTTGATATACGAGTAGTACGCATGCGCTTTGTCTGCCGAGCGTCACGTGATCGCAACTGAGCCGATGGTTCTTCTCTCTCTCTCGTGCTGTGGGATTGTGGGTAATCGTCTCCCATGCTCAGTCTCGGTGCGCGTGCGTCACTCGTATAGTCAACATCCGTGCGCGTGTGTACTGTTTACTATAATACTGTGGCACGTGCGCATAAAGCATTTAAAAAATTTTGTGCCCAAGTGTAGTGACTGTTCTTTAGTAACAACGGCCTCCGTGAAGAAAAAAGTTGAAAAAGTCTGTAGCAGTGCGGGAGATGATTATGTTAAACGACAAACTAATGTCATTTCTAATCAAACAGCAAATAATTCGCTTCTACCACACAGGATGCTATGCTGCCTGCCAATGTGTGAATAGTTTAGAGTGCACCCCCTGTAGGATCATAGAGGAACTGCAACATGTTGCCGCTTGCTCACTAAGTCTCCTGGGATAGGCTCCAGGTCTCCGCGGCCCTGAATACAGGATTAAGCGATAATGAGTGAGTGAGTGAGTGAGTGAGTGAACAAATAGATTTTGAAGTCAGTGTGGCGATATATGAATTGCCACATGAAAGAATTCCGAGATGTAACTGAATGTAACAATCCCCCCCTCTACTATATTGTGTATTGTGAGTATATTTATTTATTTCTTTATTTTTACACGTCCTTACCTTTCATGATGGTGGACAGTACTCCACTTTCACTCCTTAATCCTGTAAGCTGCACCCTTTTCTATGTCGCCTAATGACTGGGCAATAATGTAAAGGTTTTTTGAACAGATTAAGTGCTGGGAGACAGGAAACCGCAACGTTATCATGATCACAACATCTCACTGCTCTAGGATCTTAGTTCACCTGGAATTTTGTGAACAAAACTATGATAGAGGTTCAGAAAAAAAAATACAAATCCTAAAGTGTGTATATTTATGTCAGTGTGATGGGGACCTTTAATCCACACGACTGGAGAGTCTAAAGGTGCAGTGAGGCTGATTTCTAGGTTACGGACTCAAACACAGGGAGTTTGGTTTCTGAGAACTCCAGCAACACTCTTAAGGTTCAGTCTATCACCAGTATTTATTTATTTATTTAAACTTGAATAAAAGTTTTAATTATTCCAATGGACTTGGAGTTTTACACATGACTTTAAAACACACACCAGTCCCACTTCAGCCCTGCACACACACACACACACACACTAATGCAACCTGTCTCTCCATGAAGTATCCCAGTAGATCAGTTAAAGCAGCGTGTAAAATGAAGCTGAACGTCTCTACACACACACACACACACACACTCACCAGGCCTGGATGAGACACACAGACCTGCGCACGTACAGTACCTGCACGAGTTCTACTGCTGGTCACGTCCTGAGCGCAGACATCACACCACATCACATCACATCAGACCACATCAGACCACAGGACAGGAAACTCCACTTATTAGCGAAGACACGAGCCGCGCGCGCCTGTTACTTACTTTAGGACTGAGCGCGAGCGGAGTGACGCGGAGTCGCGCGCAGAGTCTCCAGGCGCACGGGTGATCTGAGCCGTGTGGAAATGTGGAAAGCCAACGGTGTCAAAACCTCCCCTGATACTGATGTATGAACACAGAGATCTGAGCAGATAAACCACTAACATGGAAACAGTTACTAAACTACCTCTACTAATGTAACATCAGGTCATTTTACTTCAATATTTCCTGATTGATTTTTGAGGCGATTTGCATTAATACCATTCAGGGGTGTTTCTAGGATTTTCAGTTAAGGGGGGCTCAGCCCCCATAGATGTTTAACACATATTTGACTTGTTCAGAATCAGAACTCAAATGAGTCTTCTTGATCACACACGCTGTTTACCGTATAAACCTTTTTCTATGTACAGGTACAATCAGAAAAA
>JAQMYG010000007.1:23081654-23099924 GCA_030014215.1 Clariallabes teugelsi
GCCCTATCATCCGGAGATCACTGGTTCGATTCCCGGGTGATGCTGTAACCTCTCACAGCCGGAGGTCTAGAGAGAGCGGATTGGCCGAGCTCTCTCAGAGGGGAGGGACGAGAAGTACTTAGTGCTCCCACATTAATCACGGCTCTACAGCCAATCAGGGGCGTCTGTGAGCTCGCGCAGGCGGAAGGAGCGGATAGCACTGTCCTCAGAGTGTGTTACGCCGCCCCTAACGGCGTGCGTGAGCGAGCAGTTCGAAAAGATGCGGTCGGCTGACATCACGTGATTCGGAGGAAACGACTGAGTGGTAGTAGTAGCATTAATGTGGGGGCCCCTAGTGACGGGGAGGAATTGGACACGACTAAATTAGGGAAAAAATTTTTTGGGAAAAAAAATCCAAAAAAAATAATAATGTGAAGTAACTCGTTCCTTACTTCTTCAAACAACCTGGAGAAAGTCGAGCCTTAGAAAAAAGGTTTCAGAGGACCCCAAAGTCCGGTTCATTCTGATCAGTGAGAACACGAGTGTTCTGGCTCGCTTGAAAATGTGGTCTCGAGAATCCTTGCTCTTTTCCATTTCTGTATTGGCCAGCGATCATTACACCAGCCCATTAGATTCCCTCCTCCCTGTTGTGACATCATATAAGAAGACACCTTCCCCCGACCCATTTGCATTGAACAATCGAACAATCGATGCCAACCATCAGAGCATCAAAGTGTAAACTGTGAAGATATTTCTGAAATTATCAAGTACAACTTGACAGAATATAATGCTACACTGGCCGTTATTCAAAGTGCAAACGGAAGTTCACAGGACGATCGCTAACATCCACGACGCCAAGTACGATGTTCCAAGTATCAGGACTGGTTTTGTCCAGTAAACACACACACACACACACACACACACACACACACAAAAAAAAAACACTTGTAAGTTAAATAACAATAACATATGTGCTGCTTTTCCGCAACAGCATCCTCACCATCCTCGGTTTCTTGCCACACGATGCCCTCCAGGTTGACGCTCGTTCCGGGCTCACAGGGGCCCAGGCACTCGGGCTCCGTGCTCAGGGCCACGTCGGACGTGTTGACGGCGACCGAACGCGTCCGCACCATCAGCTGCTCACACGGCGAAGCGATGTCGCTGTTTCCCACCGAAGCTAAAAGGTGGAGCGGAGGCGGGGCCGGCGTAGAGACCGGAGACTCCATCTGGGGAGAAACAAAAGAAAACAAACAAACAAAAAAAACTAGTTAGTCAAAGACAGTAAGAGAATATTAGTAAAAAATAAAAATAAAAGGTCATGGTCGATCATGTGGAAAAGCTAAAACTCTCTCAACGTCCGTAAGAGGAAATGAGACAAACAGCATCTGCGAGCCAACCGGAGAAGCAGACGAGACCAGACCAGACCGTTTATTGCTGTAGACTTGAACATGAACCACAGAAAAAAGGAATAAAACGAAACAACTTAAGCACAAATCCATCACGGTTTAAAAAGTCATTTAGGTGAGTTAATGTCTCCGGGGTCGAGTGGAATTCTGGCTCCGATAAAAGGAAAACCATCAGGAGTAGATCTACACAGAGAGAGAGAAGAAGAAGGGCCTCGTTCACTCTTGGAGACGTGCGATGGCGTAATTATCACGTCGGAGTGAGATCATAACGCGGCTCAAAGTTTCCGTGACTTTCTTTCGAGTCCCGGTGCAAAACGTGACGGCGAGGCGAAAATCTGACGCCGTCCTAACCGCTCGGTGATTTATGATCGCCGCGACTTGCCAAAGCAGTGGCTGGTGTGTGAACAACACACTCGAGGCGTCGTCCAACTGTCAGATCCTTCAGCGCTTGCCGAGACGAAAAGCTGCTCCGCCTCCCTCGAGAACGCCGCCGCCGCCGCCACCACTAGCACTTACGGACCCGACTGCTGGCCGAATGCGATGGAACTGGAAACGGTTTAATGCGTTGCGTTTAACACGTGAGGCCAGCTCTCAGTCAGGCAGTTAACACGCCTAATCTGTTCCACACACCAGGTGCGGCGGCACAACCGTGAATCCATGCATGTCAGAAAGCTGATTAATAGCATAACACGACCATGCGGTGGAAATAAGAGTGTTTTTATTTTTTAATGGACGCAAAGAACAAACTCAGGACAGATGTCTGTTATTAACTTTAATCTTTCCAGGTTGTAGACAGGCCTGGTGCTAACAAGCTAATGGGGGGGAAAAAAAACGTTCGGAGATAAACGAGGAAATATTCATCACAAAGTATGAAATAAAAAGAGAAAATTATTAAAAAGCTTAAAATTTCCATGACATTATGTCATTAGCTACAAACAAAGCCACAAAATATATACACTGAAAAAAAAAAAAAATACAAAAATGACTCATTCATAATGAAAAGAATTATGAAAGAATAAGAAAACCTTTTTTTGTTTTTTTATTCACGTAAAAAAATTAAAAGATAAAACAGCTTGTTTTCCATCACCATTCTTATATGGGAAAAAAAGAAGAGAAAAAAAGAAAATTGTGTGTTTTTATTATTATTATTTGTGGACATGTGTAGCGTGACCCAGGTGTTTTTTTTTCTTGTTTCTTTTCATGTTAAGCTGGACAGCGTTTAATTTTTTAAAATTATTATTACTATAATAATAATAATAATAATGATTATTATTATTATAATAATGATTATTATTTGTGGTTTTCCTGAAGAGTATGCTGATTTTAGAACTATACCTTTCAGGAAAACAAAACTACTACACTCACACCAGTCTGAAGCAGTGCTGAGAAAAGACAAAAAAAATTATTATAATAATCGCATGATCTACAAAATCATAAACAAAAACTATACTTTCTACAAAACTAAATTAATAAGCAACAAAAGTTACAAAAAGATTCACAACATCTCTGTGTATATACAGTCTTATTTTTAAATATAGAAAAAGGTAAAATCCAGGTAGAAAAAGTACAATTTTATCAGTTTTTTTTTTCAAACAATGAAAAAACAACTCGTTTTCTTGTTTCATTTTTATTTTATTTATTTTTTATATTTTTGATTGATCCACAGATTGTAAAGCTACAGAAGCAACAGAACAAACTAACAGTCTGACGTGTGAAAGTAAAACTGAAGGAAGCGTATTACTGACGAACATCTACGTGATCATCTTCACGCTATATTTACTACGTGTTTTAGCGACTATTCGAAATTTCCATTTCATAAAACCCTTTTTAGGACACGCGCCTAGTTTCTTTTTAGTACAGTTCATTACAAATGCATGTGCGGTAAAGAATGTCTCTTTTTAAGGAGAAAAACAGGATTTAGAGCAAAGCAAAGTGAAAAACATTTTATTATCTGGACTCTGATTTGAACAATTAAACAAAAACATCCTGCTTTTGGTCCTTTATTCAGGTTTTTTTTGGGCTGGGACTTAAAGTCGTCATATAGATTTCCCCCCTATTGTGACCTCACATAATAAGACCCTCCCCCTCTTTCTGGCTCAGTAGTGGCTCATACACAGACACTGAAACGGTGTGTGTAGACGAGAAGTGAATCATTATGGAGGAGCATTAAAATTAAAGAGGCGCTAATGAATGAATATATCAGCTGATGTGCATGTAGGCGCTTTGGAGGAGCTGTGCAGGATTTTTGTTTTAACTTATTGAAGGAATACTAAAACACGGGACCTTTAAGGTGTAAAATTATTGACATAATTGACGTGCGTCATCACTACATCCATCACTAGAACTGCCTGACCTTTTAGCACAATTTGAGTTTGTGCCATTCTGTTACAAAAAAAACAACACCACAACATGACGTGTTGAAGAGAAAAACAACAAACGTAACTCGAGTCAGACGCTCTCTGCCTGCTTTAACATGTTAAGACCGTCTCAGAGGTCACGAAGTGTGTAACTGCTTCAGCTGAATTACCAGATAATGCGTTTATACAATTCGTTCGCTCCTCCTCCAGACGCATCGTTTCAGTGTCTATCAGTACGTTTCGAGCTCTGGTTTTATGGTTATAGCTGATCAGGGCTGTTTAATTAGACTGCTGTTCGGCAGAGGAATCCATATACTGACCGAAATATGTCCGACTCAGCTACGATAGGTGTCCGTGTCTGTCCCCTTTTAACTCGTTTGGATGACATTATAGCGCTGTACTTTTGTACGTATGAGACGCCTGCTACCCCTGAAGATTATGATGTCATTCGAAGTCACGTGACCCTGACATACTGTTTACACATTTTCGTTCGACGTCCAGGTCAAATAATGGGACAGAAACTGTGGAGCGTGACGCTGATTTCTGACACACGATGTCGTGTAAATGAACTGAGTGTCTATGGAAATGAGCTGAGCAACAAGCCAGAGTAGGGCGTCGTCTTATAATATGTCGTCATAATAGGGGGAACTCTCATTGGCTGGTTTAATTACAGAACAAGACGGGAAAAAAACACACAGAAACACACACACATCCGAACGACTAAGAATGATTAGAAAGTGAGTTTTACATAAAAGGTCGCCTTTAAAGTCCCTACCATCTCCCTCAGATGTGTCATGTGGACTTCTCGGCTTAAAATCATTTTCAGATGTCGCTCCTTTGCTTCGGATAATATGTCTTCCGTTATCATTCGATCAGAAATCATGATTTTTAAACAGTAAACCAAAGGAAACCACATTTGAGGTCTTTAAATCAGACGAGTTTGTCTTCCTGATCGCGTTTATCGATTGTTTTTCGCGTCCATGTCTAATTCCCTCCGACTTTTCGTTGTCTATGACGTCATCACGCATCACTGCTAAGCCAAATAACCTGCGATGAGTAATAACCGCAAAAACACAACGCCATGATGGCGACAATAACGAATGGTAACTAATAACTAATAAATAATAACTTATCGAATGATCTTTATTCGGGGTGCTGCGAACGCATACGAGTGGACGGCGATCGGCAGAAAGTTCTCTGAGGACCCACACGAATGAGATCGAACACCTCACCCTGTCAACATGTGGTAGGAAACAGAACAATGTAGATTACACACGGCAGCTGTGCCCGCATACACTTAACACTTCAAAGCCTGACTCGGTTTCCCTCGCCGTGTAACTTACAATGTGTCGAGAAGGATGTAAAGCAATCTGTCCTCAGGAGGAGGAAAAAAAACAACAAAAAAAACACACACACACACACACAAGCTCGTGGCCCTGTAATGGCTACTGATCCGTCAAACGATGACATCTGTGCAGTCCATTTCTTTTTAAAGACTTACTGCTTTAAGCAGAAACACACGCGCCTGGCGACGTCTCCGCGCTTTATGTTTATCGCCCGGATTCAGACGCTTTTCCATTTCAGCAAACTGTTAATATATATTAAATAAAGGTCGTTTATTTTTTCAAATCGGCCAAATCACGTCTTAGCTTCATAAATAGATCTTGTCGAGGAGAAAGCGTTTTCTCAGACAGACACCGACTCTTTTCCTCAAGCGCAAGGTATCAATTTTTTTTTAAAAAGCAAGTGGAAAAACACACACTTAGAAATTGAATTTGGATGGCGGCGCTCGTAGCGGCCGTGCTTCAGTCTTGGGATGTGTGCGGAGAGAATGCTTCGGCGTGTGAAAATGTGACAGGAGGAGGGTGAGAGGTGTGACGAAGCCACGAGTGAACGAGAGCCAATGTTCTTCTGGAACATTCAAAGATGTTTCAAAGAAACCGAGTCTGTTCTGAACAACATGAGCATCAGTAGACCAGGATGAGTACGGTTTATTATCTGGGTTAAATGGCGTGCTATTTTTTTTGTGTACTTCCAAATGTTTTATTTTGACTGGACACAAAAGTCACGGCTCTGTACATACCTCGGTTTTGAAGATGTGATTCGGCACTGTATCGTGCCTGACCCTGTGCTCTGACCCCACTGTGTGGTAACGTGTACAGGTAGTCGCCAACTTACCAACATTCGAGTTACGAACATTTCTGCAGATACGGGGTGTGTAAAGGAGAGAGTGTGTGTGTGTGAAGGGGCACAGTGTCAAATTACGCGAGCGCACACAGGCTGAAACGGAGAGGAAGAAAATGGAACTTTAACCTCTCTAATGAGACTTGCTTTTGCTTTACACGCGCGCTCTACACACACGCATACAGACACAAAATAAAAGATGTTTTACGTCCACACGTGTTGACAGTGTTATAGTAAACAGTACACGCGTGCACGGATGTTGATTATACCAGTAAGAGACGAGCACTAAGAGCCAGCAGGGGAGACGATTACCCACAATTCCGCAGCACAAGAGAGAGAAAAACCGTTGGCTCAGTTGTGATCACGAAAAACAAGAAGCGCATGTGTTATACATGATACTCTGTACTCGTAAATCAAAACTTTGACAAAATTTATTAAAAATCTTTGCTCGTCTTGCGGAACACTCGCAAACTCGCAAAGTCAGGATGTGTTGGTTATCTATCAGGAAAATGTTAAGAAATTGTTGAAATGTCACTATATGATGGTGATATCGATAATAATATAAAAATCGCAATCAATTCCATCACTACGTCACAGCTAGTGTGAGTCTTTACATAATTATAAACTGATGAAAATCAGCAAACTTTCACACGAATCGAACCCTGAACCTGAAGGTGAGAGGTCACTAAGCCACCACCGGCAAAATTTGATACAAAATGTATTAAAAAAAACATTTCGGATTGAACAGGTTCTCTGAAATCCTTTTAGCTTAGCAATAATGTCTTTGAGGAACATGGTTTAACCAGGTCAAAGTGTTTGTATTCCAGTGTGTCGTAATACGTTTACTTATTTAATTAATTATCCTCATACTATACCACTATTGAGGCCACTACTTCCAGTCAAAACAATCAGCACATTTATAAAATCGTTATATTAACAAAAGATTCGAATCGGTGCCAAGGTACCGTAATATCATATAGGCCCTGAGATTCATGTCCCTTATTATTATCATCATTATAATAACTATATTATAACGTAATGTAATCTAGGCATTCAACTGAGCAGCACACACACACGCACGCACAAGAATTCACTCAGCCAGCATGTTAACTAACAGATTCACAATTTGTCCTGGAGTTAATCTGTAGCCCAGGTGTGCTGTTCAGTCACACTGTTCTCATTTCACAAACAGCAACTCATAACCAAACCCAAGTGGAACTGAATGCAGCGTCTCAGATTTATAACCACGTGACACAAAGACCAGAGCGTCTGTAACGTCTCACAAACCGAAAATCAGTTTCCCCTCTCGCTTACTCCGCCCTGCCTCGTCCTCAGTAACTGCGCCTGCATGCTCGCGCCTGTTGCTAATCCAGAGGTTCCCACTCGACCTCTTTACAGGATGTAATATTGAGAAAATAAAACGACAGTCTCTCCGACTTAAACCGTCTAAAGCTGGATCACAATCAATTTGTGAAGAAGCGCCGCGCCCGGGGCCGAGATATGCCGGCGCGATCGATGATACCTAAATAAGCAGAAAGAAAAAAATAAAAATAATGCAAATCAAAGTGAGGACGCGCCGTATTTCGTTCTGGATCGATACTCGGCTGATGATGATGATGATTCTTTCTTTAACCGTGATCGCGGGAGATTTATTGTTGAAGGCTCGCGCCCTGAGGAGGCGGTGTTTATTACCGTTCTCTCTTCCTGCACATAATGAAGTCTAATGATGCTCCTCGTTTAAGATAAGTACACTGTTTCAGGGTTATTACTCTCACACTCTCACAGGTTGTGTACTGTTTACTTTATATAATAGGTGCAGATATGACGCTGAGATTTAAATTTTATAAAGAAATTATCTAGAGGTTTCGTAAACACTGTTTTGATTTCATCTGTTTAAAAAAAAGATTTCGGTCAGCTGTTTCTGGTCATAAAGCAGGCTGGCTTTTATACATCACTGTATCTATTAACTCCGCCATTCAAGATTTTAAGAATGTTAAAAAGCAGAAAAAAAATCTATACTTTTTACACTTAGGACCTGCCTGATTAACCAGCACAAAGGAAGCGACCACAGTAACCGTACAGTCGCCGTATTCAGAGACGGGTTTCTGCTAAAACTCTCTTTTCAGGAGAATATCACTGAGCTAATCGGCTAATTCGATATCATCGCGATACCTACAGTAGGTGCTGATTTTATAAATATCACAATTCAGTATTATTTGTTTTTAAAGATTTTGTACAGTCATAAACAAACTTGACAAATAATTCTCTCCCACCACAAGGGGTGCTGGTGTACTTCCTGCCAGGGTGTGAATAGTTTATAGCACACCACCTACAGGACTATGGAGGAACTGCAACATTTACCACCTCAAACGCAAACATATTTAAATTGATGTTTTTTTTGTTTGCTTTTTTTTTTTTTTTTTTTTAAAGCAATCGATTTGAGTTGGTGATGCGTGCACAAAAATAAATACAAAAAAAATGACAACATCGCTCAGTGGTTAAGGCATTGGACTTCAATCCAGAAGGTCCCAGGTTCAAACCCCAGCATTAACAAGTTTCTTGAGGCCCTTTAACCCACAAGTGCTCAGATGTATAATAAGATAAAAATATACGTCGCTCTGGTTAAGGAAGTCACGGCTGATTGACACACAACAGCCGATTGTCAACAAATGTAAAGTTGCTTCAAAAGTACACATATTTTTGCTGATATAACACCAGGACTGACTAGATAACTAGCCAACATTAGCCATGTCTGTTTATAAAAGTAGCTTGTACAGTTAAACAGACAATCATAGTTTGTAATCAGCAGCTAACAACGTTTGAATCAATTTGGAATTAGTAGCTAACAAACTGCAATAAAGTTTCATACCTGAACAAAAGTTAACTAAACTACAGTTATACAACAAAATATTAACAGTTATATTAACAGAAAAAGGTTTTCCATTGTTGATTCCTCTGGTACAAAGTAACTTGGAAATGTACTTTTGTATTGTAACTTGAAAGAAAAGTCGAGTGAATGTAGACTGCAAAAGCATAAAAATTTTAAACCGCAATACGGACCTGTGCAAATTAACATACAGTCGGAAATTTACATAGAGTTTGTTCATAATTTACACTTTATTTATTTGTTTATTTATTTACTTGTATACTTTCGAGAAATGAACACAGTTTAACATCCTTCTGATGAGTTTTTTTGTTTGATTATTTCCTGTTAGCCCTGATAAATATGTTTAAATACTCGAAGTCGTATATTTAATAGTTAAAAACACTTTAAAGAAGTCAGAAGGTGGTCAGAAGAACAATCTCGTCCACACCATTACATGGATCCGTGCTTTTCTTTATGTTTTTAACGCCAAATTATGAACCAATCGTCTGAATGTCAAAGAAGAAATCGAGGTTCCTCAGACCAGACGATCGATTAGCGTCTAAGCTGACGGGAGCGACACTCAGTGTGGTCTTCTGCTGCGGGTGGTCATCTGTTTGACGTGTTGTGTGTTCAGAGACGCTCTCCATCATACCTTGGAGGTTGTAATGAGACGCTATTTGAGTCACTATACCAGTCTGGTCATTCTCCTCTGACGTCAACATGATGGAGAACTGTCGCTCGCTGGACGTTTTCTCGTTTTTCAGACCGTTCTCTGTAAGTTTCTGAAAAAAAATACTCGGACCAACCATGCTGCTTTCGAAATGAGTTAAAATGGCATTTCTTCCCCATTCTGACGCTCTCGGATCATCTCTCGACAGCGGCTACGTGCGTCGAGTTGTCGCAGCGCGATTTGCTTTAACGTGCTGATGAACAGGTTAAACAGGTACTTGGTGTTATTTTGACTGTGAAATCGAGCCGAGATAAATCAAAAGAAAACAGAGAAAGGGATAATAGTTTACCTCAGAAAAAGGTCGTGTTTGTTTGGTGTAGTTTAGAAAGTCTTGCAGAATCGAGCTGAACGTGTGTGTGTGTGTGTGTGTGTGTGTGTGTGTGTGTGTGTGTGTGTGTGTGTGTGTGTGTGTGTGTGTGTGTGTGGAAAGCTGTCGGGTCATGCCTTTAAGGAGTAATATGTCAGCTCTACTTCACTGCTCGCAGGCTTGCTAAGATAACCGAGCCGTGCTGATCAGATTACTCAGCTCGAGCGCTTAAAAAACTCCTGCACTCTTAAGCATACGCTCCGATCTCGCTCGTTTAACAAGAGGAGCTGCTAAGCCAAGCTGATATTCAATCAGACATGACGCCCTGATCGCTCCAGTCAATTCTGGTGCTCTATCTATATCTCTCGCTCTCTCTCTGACTTAAACACACACACACACACAAAATATACCGCACGCTATCCGGTGGTCTTTTTATTCTTCTTTAGATAAGCGACAGAAAAGAAACCTACGTCATCCCGCACAGCAGTCGTCTTTCAAAGCATCGTATTTATAAGCAGGCATGGAAAAAAAAAAAACCCTTTCTGATGAAGTGCGGAAAAACTATTACGTATTAATATCATCATTCAAATCTCGCTCGAAAGACAAATCATTTATACTACAAACTGATTATTACGTTCTTTAAAAAGCTACCGATGGGTTTAAACTAATATGTATGAGGTAAAAAAAAAATGAATAAAAACGAGTGGGACGAGGGAATCATGACTGTCGCACCATCTCACTCCAAACACATGGTTTACCGGGGCAGGTTTCCTCTCGCCAGCTTGACATTTCTCTGGTTGTTAACACCGCTACGGTAAAAAAGAAGTTTTTTTTACTTTCCCTTTTTCACGACTTTGGTAGTTAATGATTTCCCAGCAGTACCATGAAGTTAGCAGTAGGGGAAAAAACATTATATTAAAAATTTATAAATGTTCAATGCCGCAAACGCAAATAAATAAATAAAATAAAGATTTTTCAACTTTAACAATTAGGTACAAAATTCTAACAGCCAATTAAAAACTTCAAGTTGCTTTGTCGTTATTTGTGTCACAGTAAGATACAGTACGGTTATATCGACCACCACTGCCGCGCGCTCAGACGACAATATACGATCAAAGGTCTACGCTAGAATTTAATATATATCTCAGAATTCCAGCAAAGCAAATGCGCAATAAATCAATAAATACAAAACAGCAAGTCAGCTACGGGAAAAAAATGGCACTAAAGCACTCTTTTGGAATTTTATTTAATAACGAAATTAAACCGAATTGCACGGAAAGCATATTCTACTTTGTTTATTTCAAATAGGTGTTACGCAATAGACATCATGTTTCTACATAGTCACCTTCCTCTAATCTCAAATTTTACACTTGTTTAAAATAAATAAATAAATAAATAAATCCACATAAATTTTGGAGAAAACTTTGGTGACGACTCCTGACAAGAAACAAAAAATTTTGGAGATTTTTTTTTTTTTACTTTCCTCAATCCATTACGAAGAAGCATACAAAAACGCTACAATCCACTTTTGAAGAACTGATATCCTGCAATTTTTTTTTAATCGTTGGCACCATTTTTTTTTTTGGACAAACTGGACAAATTTTTTTTACTTTTCCCCTGAACTTCGACAGGTTTTTTTTTTTTTTTTTTTAAGTTTCTTTTTTGTTTGTTTTAAGTCTAACAAACTTCTTGAACGACTTGGAATGATTTTCCAACATCTCAAGATCGCACCAATTGAGGGTTAAAAATTCATGTGGGGAAAAGGGGCAGAGAAACAATAACACTAGGACACGGCTCATTGCGTATCTTAAAAATTGTAGAACGGTAAAATGTTTACAAAATATAAATTAATAAATCCTTTTTTTGTGTTTTATCATGCAATTTGCAGAATGTAATACACACATCCTGGTTCACAGAAACAGGTGCCAGATAATCTACATTTTGTATCCAAGTTTTCTCAGATTCAACTCTTGTTTATGTTGCACTTTTATAGCTTTAATTTCACTCAAATTTGTATGGACTGGTCCTTAAAGAGCTGTCCAAACGATTGGATTTTGATTTGCACTTGATTCCTTATCCATAGGCTTGTATGATATGACGATACATCATCAGTCACAGTTTACTTATTACACTTTACATGCCAGTTAAGTCAGTAACCCCGCTACTGACTGAGTGCTGTTTCAAAAAAATGAAATTAAATAAATTAAACCTCTTAGCGACACTATGGAACTAACCAAAAAGAGAGAAACCTTTTGACACTTGAATGAGATTTGGATCAGCGATGTTTAATGATTAGTCGGTTAACAATTAACCGTTTCAACCGAAAATGTTTTAATGTTTGTTTTGCATAAAAATACTCCGTAACTCGTATTATATATTCTTTTACACACGACAAGTGTGTGCAGTTAAAAATAAAAGTTAGAAAGTTGTGATGTTTTGGAAAACAAACGCTCAGAATTTATATTGTTATGATGTGGCAAAGTTGAGCGAGCAGTGTTGCCAGATTGGGCGTTTTTCAGGTAACTGAGCTACATTTGATCATCGTTGGCTGGAAAAATGTATCTTGGGCTTGAAATAAATGTTAGTGAAACGATGTGATGTATGTGCATAAACAATTGAGCTACACTATGAGCACTAGTACTGATATTTTATTATTTAGTGTTATTTATTTATTTATTCTTATTGGAGTGGGCAGGTTTTCAGCACGGCTGAGCCATTTATATTACAAACTGTGGAAAATTTTTACTTTAAAAAATTACTTTACTTTTCCCCTGAACTTCGACGTTTTTTTTTTTTTTTAAGTTTTTTTTTTTTTTTGTTAAGTCTAACAAACTTCTTGAACGACTTGGAATGATTTTCCAACATCTCAAGATCGCACCAATTGAGGGTTAAAAATTCATGTGGGGAAAGTGGGCAGAGAAACAATAACACACATTGTGATCGGGCAACCTTGGAACACAGACCGAGAGAAAGAGTGTTTGAGCAAGCAAAAATAAACTTATTTGTTTAAAAAGTGCCAAAAATATGAAGGCGGTCGGTCATAAATATATAAAACCGTACGCAGGATAAACTTTGCATTCGTACGAATCACGGATTGACTGCAGTCTGTTACACCATGAGTCAGTATTGTGGAATTCTTTTTCTCCGGTTAAACAATTTAGGCGTCATTAATTGACTTGCACAACAAAATTGCTAGAAAATGTGTCTCGTTACCATTAACGATGATTAAAACGATCAGTTTAAAAAAAATGTGCAACTCTAGTCAGGATGTAACTAATCAGACGCTGACCAGAGAACAGTCGTCACTTGCGAGCTTTGGCCTTAGACCAGGCGCGGATGAAGATAATTGTCCGTAAGTGGCTTCTTAAACCAGCGAGAGCTTTGAGACAAACTGATTCTTTTAAATGTCCTATTATTCAAGATACACAGTCGGAGAAGAGAAGGAAGGGCCGTGTGTGTTTTCCCTTGAGAAGACGTATCGCTGAAACCAACGAGCACAAATAAGATCCTATTAGACGCTACAGAATGTGTCCGTAAGGTCGCGTAAGACCAGGACGCGATCTCTCGACAGGATTCTGTAGTTAATGAGGACGCGCTAGATGAGGATTTTGGCCACGAAGGAATTTCATAGGAATAATAATAATAATAATAATTATTAGAGAGAGAGAGAGAGAGAGAGAGAGAGAGAGAGAGAGAGAGAGAGAGATGCTTCTTTGGAAGACACCCTCGGTGCATGTTTGTGTGTGGAATAAATCTTCTAGAGATCTGACCGTGCTGTGTGCAAAGCATTATGGGATACGTCGGCAAGACAGCGCGAAAACATGCAATTGTTTTGAAAGAAAAAACGGTGCTTGTCCTTAAACCTAATAAAGTGACACACGTTCAGACGGTTAGAGCAGCTATTGGCAGCACACTGAAATTTCGTTCGGGTTTGTCCTTGTCCAAATCATAATCATAAACAAAGTTTGATTTGTATTGATTTGTCTTTCAACAGAGCACCAAAAACACCAGACTCAATCCCTTATCTATCCCTCTGAGGTGTGTGTAGAGCCATGGGGGGTCCTGAGACAATGAGACCGCTCACCATCAACGGAAACTCTCAAGCATGAGACAGGGGACACCTGGGATAGGGTGCCCAGGGAGGCATCTTTGGAGGAAACCCACCAAGTACGAGGAAAACAACACGCAAACTCCAGGCACACAGACCCCCGAGGTGGGAATCGAACCCAGGACCTGGATCACAGGACACACTGATTAACACCATCAAACTATTCTACACACCAACCTGTAAATGCTTTTTTTTTTTTTTTGCTAAATATGCATCAATTGCTAATTTGCACAAACTATGTTTATCGTTGCTGCTACTTACAAGAAACATTTACTGTTTACTGTTTCTCCTCCCACTACATCAACTCATCACCTCGTTACCACAAAGTATTGTAATGTCATGTCGCTTTGTCGCTCTTGTTTGCGCATTCGCATGTGGACTTTATGTTGTCTCTTTTGTATAATAAACGTAGATATTTCCTGTTTAACTTAAAATGTGAATCTGACTTGTTCCAGCTAGCTAGCTAATTATCCAAGTTAGCTAGTTAGTTTTTATTAATGTATGTAGTTTATTCATGCAGTATGTAGCACCTTGGTGTTTAGTTAGCTAGTTAGTTTTTGTTAATTGTTGTTAATTAATGTTGTTTATTATTGTTAATTAATGTTATTAATTTATGTTGTATGTAGCACCTTGGTGCTTAGTTAGGTAGTTAGTTTTTGTTAATTTATGTTGTTAATTTATGATGTATGCAGCACCTTGGTCCTGGAGGAACGTTGTTTGGTTTCACGGTGTACTAAACTGTATATGATTGAAGTGACAATAAAAGCCTACTTGACTTGGAGGTGCGAGGCGACAGCGCTAACCACTAAGCCGGCGTGCTGCCATATTATGCTTTGTTTATCTTTTAGTCAGTTCAGGTGAAGCATGCTTTGATGATCTTGCTAATGCAACGTCATGTCTATTGTATTAACACTCTTACTGCTGGATGTTTGTAATTTACCTCAGGATCAATGATTAAGTGAGTGAGTGAGCGAGTACCTATATACATAACTACATCACAGTACTGTGCAAAAGTCAAACTGCTCAATATTTCCAAACATCACAAAAATAAATAAATAAATAAATAAATAACACTACAGAATAATACTGGCATACCTTTAAAGAAAGCAACACACACCAGATCTAATGTAGAAATTTGAATGATTTTCTCCAGCATGTTCAGTAAAACCTAACAGCTGTTTTACTTGCAGTGCTGTGCAAAAGTTTGGGAACATACAAAATTTTATTTAATTTTTTAAATAAAATACCCTAATCAAAGATCTTTGAAGACGAAAAAATAAACTTTTATAAAGAGCACTAAAGAGTAATAAAATAAACCATCAATATTTGGTGCGTAAACCCTAGTAACTCAGTGGTGTTGAACAAAGATTTGTGCAGCTGGTAGGTTTTACTGAGTGTGCTGGAGGACATGAACATGACAGAGTTCTTCTGGTTACTTAGTTACACTTTCTATTTTAATGCAAAAACCAGGTGCAAAACGTCTTCGGTAATGTTACTTATTTATCAATTTTGAATTAAGTTTTGTTTTGAAATTTTATTGCAGACATGATAAACAGCCCTGCGATGGATTGGCACCCTGTCCAGGGTGTACCCTGCCTCGTGCCCCAAGTCTCCTGGGATAGGCTCCAGGTCCCTGCGATCCTGAATACAGGATAAATCGGTCTAGAAGATGAGCGAGACATGATAAACAAACACAACAGAATTTGTACTACAGATATTTTGGTGGTTAAGACTTTTCCACAGTGCAGTACGCGTTGCGGTGCGTTACTTTGCATCAATTGGGGCAAAAACGCGACGACTGTTATTGTGATCGTTCTACCAGATCAGCTTTCCTGTTCAGGACGAGCGCTGTGCATCGCTTTAATACCATAGAAAAGCTTTGCAAGCAACGGACAAAGAATAAAGAAGGTGATTAATCAACCCATCATCCTCCGGACGAATCCGGTACGCTGATGATCGTACGTACACTTAACAGTTTCGTTAATATTCAGCCAACAATGAATGAATCGTGAGTAATAACACAAAATGGTCGCGTTAGAAATTAGTTTAATGATGAATGTTTTTTTTCCCCTCTACTCATTGTTCACTTTCACAAATCTCGCGCCTTTTGATCGTCCTTGGTGCATGAGTTCTACCTCCCGGGATACTAAACAGACCATTATCACGTCAACTTCTCCAGTGCGTCTAAAACATCGATCATTGAAACAAATGTCAAGTTTTTTTTTTGTGTGTGTACCTGAGGGGAATGTTAATGGAGCTGACCTGGAGAGATCGCAAACGGATACGGCGTTTCTAATTTGCTAACTCAAACGGCTGCGAGACGACTAAAGTTGGATCTTTTACAGCCCTGGCTTTCACCCAGCAGGTGCCTGAAGAGCCATCCTCCATCTCAATGCTGGTCTCTGACCCAACCCCCATCCCCCCCCCCTCTCTCTGCCTCTGCAGCTGGCCGGCTTTCCCGGTATTGTTCGCCGCCTCGGGGAGGCAAAGGCACGGGGGGGGGAAAGACTGAGGCCCCTGAACTGAACTGCCCTCCTTCCCTCAGCCTAAAGAGGCGACCCGCATTCCTCACGGTTGCTGTCTGAGAATGAGAATGAAGGAGGGAGTGGGGAAGGAAGGAACGCTGCCAGCTTTTCCGATCACGCACATGAACGAACAAACGAACGAAGACTTGCTCGATGCCGCGTTATCTTGTATACCGTGTAAGAGTGTGACCTAGTAAAACAAAACAACAAACAAACAAAAAAACTGTCTGTTTAGATTGGAATTTTTCCGTTTCCAGATCTGTTTCTCTTCGTTTTGTTTCTCGCTCGTTCGATTTGCATTTTCTTAACATGAGAACGACGACTCGAGGAAAACAAAAGACGGAGAAATGATCCAGATGTCAAGCTGAGCGCTGACGACATGCAGCACGCACTATAGAGAGACAGAGAGAGAGAGAGAGAGAGAGAGAGAGAGAAAAAGCAGATGTAGGCATGTATGTGAGAAAGGGCAGAGTCCTAACATAAGCCCCCGCTCTCGACTGTTGCTGCTCAGCGTGACTGCTACTCACTCAAACACAACAGTATCTATTACAATAATAATCCACCTTCCTGTCAAGGTCACCGTCGAGGAGAGGAGAGAGAGAGACAGAGAGAGGAAATCCAGATAAGAGGCTAATAGGCGTGTGGGGTTGGTGGTGGTATGTGTGTGTGTGTGTGTGTGTGGGGGGGGGTTGCAGTTCTCTCAATGCTTACGCTCATGGCTCGATCCTACAACAAACAGACACGATGCAAATCTGAAGGCTTTACCGCTCGACTGTGTGTAAACTCAACGAGATCCTCTTCAACTACAAACACGAAATCTGGACAAAATAATCGCTTTCTGAAAGGAAAAAAAAAAAACAATGAATGAAGACGGATGAAAACTTGTCCGTCACTAACCGAGAATACGCTGAAGTGAGAGATCTCAGGAATCAGCATCGTGACACAAACGTCCTCTATTTTAAAAAAACAAAGTTCATATTAGAGATAAGGGGGAAAAAATTATAGATTCAGTTATGAACTGCGGTTCTTTTGTGTGGTGATTCACATATCGACCACCCTGACTCCAAAACAGATTAAAAAAAAAAAACCTATTACATTTATAACAGATGACCCGGTCGATCAGTCAGTGACCAGATTCTGCGGCTGGTTTTCAGTTTGATTGGTCGTGACCGGTGATCGCCCGATCCACCTCTAATAGATAAACGATTCTGTACCAAACGCAGAAGAAGTGGTTCAACAGAAACATATTTTTAGGTCGTTACATTATCAAAAAAGTAAATAAATCATGTGTTAAAGCCTTTGATCTGCTTTTTTTCTCTCTCAAAACTCTGTGAGCGAATTAGTCTCAAACACACTCGTTACACACGTGTACACCGGTCTTAAAACACGGTAAGCGCTAATTAGTCAAAAATCGCACGTGTTAGAAGCCCCGCAGTGTTAAGTATTTAAACTTAAAAAAAAGAAAAAGAAAATAAATCCTGACAGATAAGTGTTTCCGTTTGTGCACGCAGGCGCTGTGTATGTTTTAATGTGTGTGAATCTAAAGTAAGCTCCCCTCTCCCCCTTCACAGTTGACCCATCCTCCACTCTTCACACACAACGGAAACACTGAAATCTCTCTAATGATGTTTGAGCGTCACACTAACGGAATCACTGCTGTAAAGTAAAAATAAAACAAATTAACCTGCACTTTACCATTGAAAAGAATCGCTATCGCTAAAAGAGTTTCTATGTAGAGCAGAGAGAAAGAGTGTGTGTGTGTGTGTGTGTGTGTGTGTGTGTGTGTGTGTGTGTGTGTGTGTGTGTGT
>JAQMYG010000007.1:23100024-23142889 GCA_030014215.1 Clariallabes teugelsi
TGTCAGACACAAAGAGCAGGCTGAACCTTGAGCAGAGAGAGAAAATGGATCTTTAACCTCTCTAATGAGACTTGCTTTTGCTTTACACGCACGCTGGACACACACTCACACATATAGACACAAAATAAAGGATGTTTTATGCGCGCACAGACGTGGTCACAGTGTTATAGTAAACAGTACACGCGTGCACAGATGTTGATTATACCAGTAAGAGACGCACACCAAGACCCAGCAGGGGAGACGATTACCCACAATTCCGCAGCGCAAGAGAGAGAAAAACCGTTGGCTCAGGTGTGATCACGTGACGCTCGGCGTCAAAACAAGAAACGTATGCGTGATACATGATACTCTGTACTGGTAAACCAAGACTTGTTCATTTTGCAAGTCAAAATGTATTAAAAATCTTTGCTTTATATTTTTACATATATGGGGTTCGTTTCTAGCCTGAAGATCTGGATAATCTCAAAGATAGGACTACTGTTCATATTTAACGCTTCATAGCACTACATTTATTGTATCCCGCTGGTAGCTTAATTATTTATTTATTTTTAAGGTTTTTTTTTATTTTATTTATTTATTTTTAAGTGCATGTGCACAATAGTTTTTTTTTTTTTTGGTACTGTGTTATACGTGTAGTTATGTGTTCTGTGTTCTATCTATTATATATAAAATGTAAAATTAATAAATATAATAATAATAATAATAATGATGATGATAATTAAAAAAAGCAGATAATCAATATTTTTTGCTCATTTTATTAGAAGGCCAAAAAGCCATGTTGTTTTTCCCTGGAGGTCAAGCTGATGTGAATAAAAGAACAAAAACAGCGTAATGTCTAGTAATCAAACTCAACAGGATAATTACTACATGACTATGGAGATCCACCTGAGGTAAACTAATACACTGAGATTTAATATAATCCGTTTGTCCTGATCATCTGCTGCTATTACTTAATTACTCTCGATTCATATCCGCTAACGAGAATCCACACGAGTAAAGGAATCACGCGTTTGTATCCACCATCACGGGCGAGTCATACCCGAGGCCTTAAAGCAAAATACATCGGTAAGCGTTTATAGTGATTCAACTCATGGGTTTATCATTAAAGGAGAAAAAAATAAATAAATTACAAATCAGCAGACGTGGCATTATTTATTAATTTAATTTATTTTTATTTTAAAAAGCCGCTATTAACAATTTCCGAACAATCATGCTCTTGTATTTCCAGCCGCCCCTCGAGCCCTGTGAACTATTTAAAGACGTCATGCGCTTTGCTGCTTCCTCTAAACAGGAGGCACCTCCATGTGGGTGGTTCAACCTCCAACACACACACACGTGGAATGACGGCGTGATTTCCCAACGTAATGAACCTCTCGTGTTTCCGACGCTCATTTCAAACGCTTAATAATAAACAAACAAACAAACAAACAAACAAACAAACTCCTTACTCTAAGAGGTTCGTCTTCTTGCGACGCCACACATCAGACACCTTCGACTCGTACTGGCTTCCGTACAACATTTTCCCGAGATGAGATGAGATGAGATAGGAGTTGAGACGTCTTGACCGCGATCTGTCTCCACCGACAGCGCTAGCTCCTTTTCATCACCGCTACACGACGCTTTCACGAATTCCATTTCGGTTTTTACGGACTCGTCGGGGTGAGCGCCGGTCTAAAGGCCACATCTGTCAGCTACGCGCACCGAGTCTGCGTTTGTTAGCCAGCTAATTTCACCAGACCACCCAGTAGCGCACGCATCACCGCGCCCCCCACCCCGGTTAACTTTTAACAGCGCTTGGATTTGTTTAGGATATACTTTTCCTAAAGTAATAAGCTTTCAAACCAGTCTAATAAACGATCCACCGCGGCTTCCACACGTGATTAAGAGCATTAGTGCATCGTCCCTTAAGGGGCGTCGTGTTTCGTATTTTTTCCCCCTCTCTATTCTTAAGCTCCTTTTGAAAAGCCTTTGTAGGATGAATTAAAGAGGCCCGGCGTTCAGAGAGCCGAGGAAGAAAGAGGGCGGGGCCGAGCACAAGAGCCTGCTTGATGAGTATCATCATAGCAATTTTAATCCTTTCATCCTGTAAAGCTTTAAACAGCAATGAAAATCTCAATATACATATTCTGGGGAGAAGATCAACCAAAGGTGAGAGACAAAAAATAAAAATAAAAATAATAATAATAATAATAAAAACAGTTTGATCCAATCAGGATTTATTGCATTTCAACAGTTTAAATGGCTTTAGACATTACACCGTGCATCTGGGTTTTCTGATGACGACATCAAATAGAACCAAAGCATCAATATACAGTAGTTGCAAGCAACAATGAGTGGGCCCAAGCACAAAAAAAAGTAGGTTGTTAATCAATATAATCTACATTCTGGCTCACCAGAATTTAAATGTTCACCCCATTTAAATGGGACGTACCAATATTATTACGACATAGAAAAAAATTTAATAAAAAGGATGGTGGGGAAAAAAAAGCATCACACTATGATGTCACTCAATGTGATGTCATTTGCTAAATGTCACACAAAGTTATTAACCATTTTCCTGCATAAGTTTAAGGCGTCGACACGACTGAACCATTTGAGATATCAAAAATCCCTTCGTAATTTTGCATCCTCGATGTCTTTAGATCACTTCGGCCCGGTTTGTTGCCGATCGTATAAATCCCCTAAGAGGAGTACATCAAAATCCTTCGGGTGCGTTTTGCGAACGTTGTTCGAGTTGTTCGGCTCAATGAGGGCTAAATGTGTCCCGGGTTTCACGTGCGAATGTGTACGAGCTATTCCGCAAAATCCCGTGACACGTCCGGGTCCCCAGACTCTCAGGCCTTCTTTTAATCACAATTATAAAAGATACACAGCTGGAATGGATCACTTATATTAATATCACATCCAGCTCTAGTCTAGTGGAACACTCACGGACACATGTTTACACGTCACACGTCATGATGCGATCGGAGGAACACGTCCCCGCAAAGACGTGCCGAGTAAGCTTTCTGCCACTCTCCATCCGAACGTCAATCCAACAGTCCCAGCAGAGCGACTCCTAACACCTGCATCC
The DNA here is from genome assembly GCA_030014215.1 of Clariallabes teugelsi. Classification (NCBI taxonomy): domain Eukaryota; kingdom Metazoa; phylum Chordata; class Actinopteri; order Siluriformes; family Clariidae; genus Clariallabes; species Clariallabes teugelsi. The sequence goes on from JAQMYG010000007.1 coordinate 23,103,098, forward strand.
TCTCTGCTTCCACATCATCGTCCTGATTTTTAATTGGGGCAAATTATGAAAAGAGGGGGGGGGGGGGAAATGCAGTAGAACCTGCAAGCCTGAATCTTTCACAATATCGTCTAATCTTCTTAAAGCAATCTTTCCTGTGACACTAACCTCATTAGAGACGGAGTAATTCAATCCACTGCACACAGATGTCAAACACAACAGCGGACTTGTTAACCTCCGGGCCTTTTCACTGCTCAGGCATTTGAAAGAGAGAGAGAGATGGGGGGGGGAGGAGGAGGCGAGATTTGGAGAAAGACTGAAAAAAAGTTCCTTGAGTAAAAAATGAGCCCATCTGTAAATTACCACATCTGATCTAAAGGTCAGAACGTTAGCTGATCAAACATCAAACACAGGGAAAATAAATCTCTCTCTGTGTCTGTCGGTGATGTGAAATGTTAACAAGCGCCTGAAGCTAAATCGCAAAAGCCTGAGAGATTTCAGCTTCTTGGCAAAGTTGGACAAATGGTGCTCGACCCCCGTTCCAGGGTGATGACATCCCGCGTCCTGCACGCTGGCGAGCAACAAGACGACTGGACACGGGTGCGCGACGGTGCCGTGATGCAAAAAAAAATAAAAATAATCGGATATCGGCGTTTCAATAATTCTATGTTTCCGCGTTTTTGAAAACCAGAGATTCCATTCTGCACAGGTTTAAACCTAAAGAGGTCACATGACCACAGATGACTTTGTTTAAACCAAAAGATTTCCAGTATTGACGCGACTGCCAGCAGTACACTGCCACCTGACCGGTTACTATAGAAACCATAGACAAGCGTGTTAACATAAACTCTGTCTCGAGAAAACTCTTTCTCTGTTCGAGAAATCTAATCGACAACTTCCGACCAAATCAGATCTCGGTAAAGTTTTACAAGTACGAAGGCTGAAGCTGAACGTAAACGCTACATCCTTTTCACACTTGTCGGAAATAAAACAAGCTTTACATCCTTTCATCAATCTATGTGCGAGTTATTTTTAAAAGCTTGTTTTCCTTTTGCTGAAAACTGACGCCATGAAATGTGATCTGATTAGTGAGGCTGGGTTACGGTATACAAAAACAACAACAACGTTTCCTTGACGACTGAATATTTATCCATTTCCTTAAACGTTTTATGAATATCGATAAACCCGGAGGTCCGAAGTTCCCAAAAAAAATCGCAACAAATAAACTGATCTGAAACTGACCAGAGGAGCACAGTGTAGGGTTCGCTTGTGAGAAAGAAAAAAATTACCAAAAAGTGAAAGAATCAATGAAGGGGTTGAGGGATGAACCTTCGAGTACGTCTCCTGAAAGAACCGTCTTCCCAAAATCCACGAGAACGCTCCAGAAATGTCCAGAACAGAAATTCTTGATGGTTCTTGGTCACACGACTCTTGTCAAGTCACATCTCCTACGAACCGGCTACGCAAATTAGCTACCAAATCGTACAACGTGCTTAACCGAGGACTTACTTACAACTTCACTCCAAACCGAGACGAACTCTCATCCAACTGTCAGAAACTGTCTACGCAGATATTTTGTGATTTGTTAAAGATCGTCAAGACCTGTTGCTCACTTTCATTAAAATAAATAATAAAATAAAAATAAATAAATAAACAAATATGACTATATGCATTATGGCATCTATTACAGTGTAGTATTTAATATATGGGGGTTGATGATTTAGCCAAAATTTGCTCCGTGTGTGAGGGTTTGTTTATGATGGAGGGGAATCGTAAATCTGACCAGAGCAACATTTAATAAAACAATAAATCTGGAAAATTGCTAAAGCAATCCATCATGAAGCGCCACAAACTGCTTGATCCACTACACACACACACACATATATATACACATGTGTGTCAGCCCAAAAAAAAAAAAAAAAAAAAACTGTATACACACTTCCGGAAAAGTAAAAAATTTAATATAATTATATTGATTTTTTATTATTAATTAATTTCCGACATTAAGGCATCATAACATTAACACAAGTTAACTTTGACCTCTACAATGAAAAAAATTATTTAGCATTAGTAGTAAAATAATAAATGAAATTTAAAAAGTTTTTCCTTTTCCTGTAAAAAACCTTTTTCTATATATTATTTATTTCTGTATGTGTCATGGCATTCCCTCGACCCAATACTTGTGCTAGATGGGCGCGTCACCCCCAAGGACTACAGAACCATTCTGGAGGACCATGTGCACCCAATGGTTCAAACATTGTATCCGTGTATCAGGACGATAATGCACCAATACACACAGCGAGACTGGTGACCGAGTGGTTTGATGAACATCTCTCATGGCCTGCTCAGTCTCCAGATCTAAATATTATTGAGCCACTTTGGGGTGTTTTGGAGGAGCGAGTCAGGAAACCTTTTCCTCCACCAGCATCACGTTGTGACCTGGCCACTATTCTGCAAGAAGAACGGCTCAAAATCCCTCTGGCCACTGAGCAGGACTTGTTAATGTCATTCCCAAGACGAATTGATGCTGTATTGGCCATAAAAAGGAGGGACTGCACCATACTAATGAATTATTGTAAAAACCAGGCGTTTCAGTTTCATTGTCCAACCCCTGTATACACTGTATATATAATGCCAACTTTAAACGCACTGCTCTTTCAAACTGTAATGAAACTGTGTTATGAGCCGATGCAAATGCGAGCACTTTTATTGTTCTGGTATCTAGGAAACCAAACGCTCGCCGAGATGATAATTACAGGCTCTTATAGGAACTAACCTCGCTAGACGACCCTGTACGCATTTGCTTTCCAGGTCAAGAGGGTATGCGCTCTTCCTCCTGCTCGTGCAGTAACACCCCGAGGTCTGTGCGCTGATTATTAGCAGCAGTGAGACGACTGGATTGTATTCTTCCATTTATTTTTTTTTTTAGCTTTGCTTGGTTTAACAACTGCTCTGAGTGGAGTGGAGCCTCGGGGCTGTGTAGAGTCACTTTTAAACACTTACGACTGCTTTTCACACTCTCTCTGATTTTGTGGAGTTTGCTGGTGACACAGCGCGAGTAGGCGATGCTGAGGTATTTAAAAACGGTGCAGGGAGAATAAGTGAATAAGCAGAAACTCAAATCTCTCATCACAGACTCTATTTAAACCTGGCTTAGAGGTTAGCACTATCGCCTTGCACCTCCAGGGCCTGGGTTCGATTCCTCTGGGTACTCTGGTTTCCTCCCACAGTCCAGAGACATGCTGATTACCCTAAACGGCCTCCCCAAATTGACTGCAGTGTACGAATGAGTGTGTGCACATGGTTTGGCACTCTATCCAGGGTGTACCCCCCCCCCTCATGCCCTGTGATAGGCACCAGCCCTCCCCTACCCCAACAACCCTGTAATACAGGATAAAGTGGTGTAGATAACAGATGAGTTAGAAGGTAACTGATGGGAATGAAACTCAGCACCTACTGAGATACTATTGTTTTGGTATATTTTTCACTTTATTACACCATATACGAACGTTTCCAAAATATGTACTGAGGCGTTACAAAATAAACAATAAAGCTTGGAATAAGGCAGCAGGGACCGGTGAGGCTTCTGGACAGGGTGCGCGGCTTGTTAAACTAGCAAGCTAGCAAAATTAGTAAATAAGGCAGAGTAACTGAGAATGGGATGCAATTGAATAGTTTTTTTTTTACTCTAATCTCTACTGATTATCAGACTGCTTTTGTGTTTAACTAGCTAGCTTTAGAAGTGGTACGTAGAAACTACTACTGTTTGTTTAGAAACGAAGGGCAAAACAAAGACCTTAGAGTAAAAGCAAAGCAAAACATTGCAGCATGGATATATAAAAAAAAAAAAAAAAAAAAGTTCATAATGCATTTAAAAAGTCTTCTTCCTCAAAAGTTTACCTAAATAAAAACTGAACCAATAATCCACTGAAATGATGGAAGGTTCTCCAGCTTGACACAACATAGAGTTACTGTTACCATTCCAACGTTAATTATTTTCCTTTAACAATCTCAACAAAAACAAAATTTTTTCCCTACTACAATAATTTGTTGGTGACACGTCACACTTTTTACTATTTGTAAATCACAAACGCAGCTCAATTCCTGCTATCTGTTATCGCCCAAATGTGGATGGATTTCTTGATGAGTCTGGTTCCTCTCAAGGTTTCTTATTATCGCCATCTCGGGAAGTTTTTCTTCTTCGCCACCATCAGGGACAATCTGATAATCATGATTTATACACATTCCCTCACACCTTTTAAACTCATCCCCTTATTTGTTTGATTCTGTAAAGCTGCTTTGCAACAATGACCAATTGTTAAAGTGCTATATAATTAAAACTGATTTTATTAACCAGAGTTCCACATTTCTGACAACTGATAGTTGAACAAATGAACAACTGATTAAGCGTTAGCAATTAATAATAAAAAAGATGCACATTTTACCCCCCCATGTTTAAGGTTAATATAATTACATGAATTATTAAAAGTAACATGCACACAGATACACAAAACATATATAAAAATAAATAAATAAAAATAAAAATAAATGAATATAAATAAATAAATAAATAAATAAATAATAATAAGCTGTTGATTAAAACAAGACTGCTAAAAATGTCCAGTAGTACACCTTCGTGCTGTAGAAGCTATGGAGAAATATTACGCAAAACAATTTTTTTTATCCAGTTAATACAATTTTAAATTCTAAAGGAACATTAATGATAAGGATCGTTAAACATAAATCATTAAAATAATCTTAACGCCACAGAGAAATTTAAGCTCCTATTATCAGTTTAACCTGTTGATCTTTTATTAGCACCTCTTTTATTAGCACCTCTTTTATTAGTTACCTCTGAGGTAACTTAGAAATCAAAAAACATAAATTCACCTGGCTGGGAGACCTTTGGATCGAAGACAAAAAAATGCTTCAAATTTAATTTAAGTTTAAGTTTAATTTCAAGTTTATTTTTATTAAGAGCGAAAAAATTTTTTTATACAAACGTGCATTGTTTTTTTAATTTTATTTATTTCTTTGTTTGTTCGTTTTTTATCATCAATGAGTTTCTGTTCGTGCCCTCTCTCCAGTACTAGCTGTCACAATCCTCCACCTGTGGTAATAAAAAATAAATAAATCAGCCGGGGAAAAATCCCTTTAACCGCCGATGATTATATCTTCCAGGCCCGGCGCTCAAATTGTTCCAGATTATTACAGATTTCTTTTCGCGTCGTCTTTCCTCTCGTGAGGTGTCGCGGGACCTCGGCTCCGTTTCGCTGAAAGTCATTTTTATTGATATGATCGATTGAGGGACGCGTGCTTCGTTCGGATTTGCGCCGCTGTGCTTCGAGGATGTTTGTCTTCCTCGCTATGTGCGACAAAAACTCCTGTAGAGAAACGTACACGATTAAATATCTCGATCTAAATCGAGAGCGAGTCACTCGGGTGTGGAGGAGGTTAAAGACTTCATCCCTTCATATCTGCCATTTCGTTTCTCCTGAAGTGCCCCGCCCCCCCTCTCTCAAACATCCCCTGAGGGAAGAAACCACCCCCCCTCCCCCCCAGTCCTCTTCGTCTTATTATTAACCCGCTGACCAGACCGGCCGGACATCTATCTCTCCGATTCCTATTTCAAGGACCTGTAGCGACTTTAGGCGTGCCACAGATTTATCAGGCTTTTGTTTGTTTATCCATCTCTTTCGCTTTTACCTCACACGCGTCACCCCCACGACACCCCCCCACCCCCTTCTCGCTGTTCGCTCTGAAAGGTGAAATGAGGCATGCTGGAAATCCGGCAACCGACAATAAGAGGCAGCTGCCCCTCTCCCTCCCTCCCTCCCTCCCTGTCAGTGCGAGTTTTTCAGGAGCTGAATTAGCAGCGTAAGCTCAACCCTCTCCCCGCCCCCACCAGTACCACCACCACCACCACTCGTCCTTGACTTACAAAGCTAAAAAGAAAAAATAACGCTGAGGTAAAAAAAAAAAAAAAAAAAGGCTTTGTTTGCAGATCCGTGATCGTTTTAACACAAGAGGCTGAGACGTTTCGCCGCCTTGTACGGTTTTACCCACTCAGAGTTTGTTTTTTTTTGGCCGACTGCCGAGGAAGGCTTTCTGTGTGAATGTAAAATCGTTCCATTATTACAACAGATCATTCTTCCAGGGCTGAAAAGCACAGTGTGCGAGTGAGAGAGAGAGAGAGTGTGTGTGTGTGTGTGTGTTGTGCGTGCTTTAATGCAGCAGGAAGATTTAACACACTGGGACGCTGGAATGCAGGTTGAAGAGTCACTCGGAGGTCAGCGGCAGAAACTCGTCTCAAAATGGCAGCGTGAGCGTGTATGACTCACGGGCCGAGACCTCGGACATCACCTCGTTACGCAGAGTGTGTATTAACGTGACATTTTTTCCGCTAACACGTCACCCTTGAGGGCGGGCGATCATTTTACTAATCGGCTCGTTGGAAATCCCACGGAGACGTGTTATTTACAGGAGAAACATTTAAACGTCCAAGAATTATAAAATTATCATTTTAAATTTTGTCATAGATTGTACTGGACACCAAAGAAACGTTTCCTAATTAAAGTATCGCAAAGTCCCCACTGCAATTTTTGTTCCTACCAGCAATCGGGAACATTCATGCATATGGTGTGGGAATGTGAGGAGGTGTATGAGTTTTGGGAGAAGATCTCATCAGCATTGTCCGATATGATAGGAAAAGAGATACCAGTGCGACCGGTTGTACTTCTTCTAAATGATGACTCTAGCGTAGGTTTTACAGAATTACAAAGGAAAATTTGGTTGGCAGGACTAACATCTGCCAAAAAGATAATTGCTCAGAGATGGCTCCCTCCACACACTATCTGTGCGACACTGGTTATTGCAGTTTCATGATATAGTAAAGTTAGAACTTTCAACAGCCAGAATAAATAAAGCTAGAGCCTCAATCATTGAGGCATGGGAAGCGGTTGCAGATGGCTTAACAGGAAAACTTCAAGACGGTAGATGGTAATTTGGGATATAATTGGAAATTGTAAACCTCTGATGATTTATATGTTAATTTGCATTTTATATTATTATTATTATTAATTAATGTATGTACTCTATTTTGTTGATTGCAATTTTATTATAAGTTGGCCTGGACTCGGGGGACCGCTGGGGGGTGGGAGCGGGTGGGCGTTCGAAGGGGTTGGGAGGATCGGATGAAGATTGTACACTATTGTAGATGATCCTTTCTACAGAAAACTAATAAAAAATTTATCCCAAGAATCCGACCCTTATAATAATAATAATAATAATAAAAAACTCCTAATATGGTTTAGTTACAGCACGATCCTTTCCACCGATGTACAGTCGACCCAAGCGGAGTCGCGGTTTAGAGTTCATGACCTTCAGTCATTCAGTGATTTCTCCTCAGAAACTGACTAATAACAGTTCGCGGAAACCTCGAATATCATCCACAATTATTTTTATGCCTTTTTTTGTTGCAATATATACTTTCTCACAAGTTTTAACGCTAAACTACTAAGAACAATATACTTTACTAATTTTAGAACAAATATTTTATGTAAATTCAGCTACATTTTCATATAAAATATAATACTGTATAAATGTTTTATTACTGTAGAGAGAACAGAAAGCAACCAGAGAGGAAAATGCAGCTTGGGACGGTGAATTATTACCGTATTTACCCTACAATAGTTATATAAAAGAAAATGTGCTTGCATGAATTTACAGTCCATATCGGGGTAACATCAGTATTTTACATTCTCTCTCACAGCAGTACAGTACTGTACAGTATACGGGTTTACATTTACATCAGCATCCATGGAAGGAGTCTCCAATCTCAGAGCTTCGTATCAGTCCAAACTATGTTATGTATTTTTCTCCTTAACATTCACATGACAAGCTGTTCTCAGCGTATTAACGTTAAGAGAGCAGTTTACAGCCGGTATCACAAGTGAACCTGTTTCATGGATTAAATGTAGCACGAACAGGTTAAAATCCGTTCCATTTTAATTTACAATGAAACTCATTAATGTTGGCAAATTTCTGCAGTATAAGTGGAATAAAACCCCTCGCCACAGTGCTGTACCTGAAGAATAACCAGCAACAGCTTTGTAACAGATGCAGAGATAACGGGAACGTAACAGGTTACTCTGCTTTGTCCTGCTGTTGATTATTTACCCAAAACAACTTACGAAAAAATACTGTTGGGTGTTGTTTATTAATTACTCCGTCGTTAATGTATTTAATTGCCTCAAACTCAAACAGTCCCGTAAGCATTCAGTGTGACAGAAGTAATTTCTGATGCTAATGAAGCTGTAAAGTTATTCTAACCAGAGTACTAAATAAGAGTTAAACACTGGACACTGTACGTAGTGGACAATTTACATGTCCAAGACGTCCTCGTGATGATTTCCTTATAATAATAAAGTGATCACAGCATGCCGAACATTAACGCATATACACACCAGTTTATCAATACACTGAACAATCAAAATTAATATATAAATAATAAATACATAATAATAATAATAATAAATAGTCACTCTATGATTTCATCAGATATCAAATCACAGTCGCAGGTCAAATACTGACTTCTGAATCAATAAAATAAAAAAAGAAACCAAACAATTCAGAATCTGTGGTACTGCCAAACACTGAATTATTGCTTAATGAATCATAATCACACAAATCTAAAATATGTCAACTTTGCTTAGTGAATGCTTAGAAAATCAGCACTCTCTCTCAAAAAAAAAAAAAAATCAATGTTTTATGAATCATAAATCATACAAATCAGCAGCATCTCAAATACTTTGAGTCAAAATCACACAAATCAGAATCAGCGGTTCTCTCGTGTACCATTAATCGCTGGTTTACGAACCAAAATAATACGAATCAGCGACATACAGATTAACAAAATGCTTATGGAATAAAAATCACACAAATCAGTGGTATCTCAAGTATTTAATCTTTTCTTAGTGAATCTAAAATCATATGAATCAGCGCTAACAAGTCACAGCTTTACGAATTAATAAAATAATAAAAAGTTTTTAAAAAATCACATGAATGGGAGATATCTTTCACATTGAAACAAAATCATTGAGTCAAATAAACTATATGAATCAAAATCAAAAGAGTCAGAGGTTTCTTAATTAATGAATCGTTGTTTAATGAATTAAAAATCATACGAATCAGATAAACACAGCATCATCGCTTTCTGATTAAAACCTGTACTTTATTGATTTTATTGTATCAGATTCGGCGTTAACCTCAAATATCGACTCGTTGCCTTGGATGTTGCTCTGTTCGGAGTTAATACATCATCGCAGATATCATCGCCTTGCCACATATTACAAACACGAGCGCTAATTCCGCTAAAAGGGCATCTTGCCTCGCTCTAACGAGTAGCACATGGACCATGAAAACTCTCATTACTCATTTTTCTACATGGATAAGATCAAGCGACGAGGCTCGTTCCACGCACTGTAACAATCTTAAAATAATAAACAGCACCTCTGCAGAGCGCCAAAGTTCTTCCTCGAATCCCTTAAAGACGTCAGACCAACACACAATGTTTTTTTTTTTAACCTACGCACTGCAATTCCTACTAGCTCCTTTCCCGACGACGCATACAGAGTGTACTGCAGCACTACGCTGAAAGTCTGAGCGGACCAAAACAGCACACGTTTCTTGCGGTGAGGTTTCGGTTCTTTTTCACACTTCGAGCTTCACCGACTCAATTCCTCTCTCCAGCTCAGACCGACATGACTTCATGAAGCTGAGCGAAGCACTCGGTTACACTTCATAAACAACCCAGAATTTCACACCGCCACGATAAACAAAAAAAATGTAAATCATCAAACTCTCACACTTACCTTTTCGTTTTTCACCTTCTTCAGCGCTCGGCACTCGCCGTTATCCATGTCCTCGGGTTCTGATTTGATAGACAATGGTACTATTCCTACAGATTCCAGGGTGTTATTCCCATGCGGCTCGGTTACGGCCATGTCCGCGTTCGGAGTACTGTCGAAGGGGGCGCTGCGCGTATTGTTCCCAAGTGCTTGAGCGTTAGCAGCTACCTCCTTCTCTATCGCGACCACGGCGACCGCGCCTTCGCTTTTCTCCTTCTTGCTCTTCCCGCTCGATACCTCCTTGTCCTTTTTGCTGTTCGGGACGCCGCGCTGCGCTTTCCCGCCCTTCTCCATGCCTTTCCCGGGCGCGTTGTTCCCGGCGCCTCCTGAATTACCCGTCGTACCAGTGACCTCCACTTGGGTGCGTCCCTGGTGCTCCTTTTTCACGCCGTCTCCCGCCGGAGACTTGGTGCTACTGTCCTTGGAGTTCTTGTTGCGCTTCGATTTCGATTTGCTCTCTTTGCCTTGAGGGGCGCCGACGGGGCTCACGAACTTGATGTTGTCAGCCAGGGCGGCCACGGCGCTGGGCGGAGCCGCCATCCCTCCGGCGTCCTTGGAGCCCGACATCTCGAGTTTGTCCTTCTCTAAGTCAGCTTCGAGGTCGATGATCAGATTGCCGACGCCGATGTCCCACTCATCACCGCTGTCGTAAGGGTCCACCGCATTCGAGTCCACACCTTTCCCGCCTGCAGTGCCACCACTTAGGGACATTTTAGTGCCAGCTCCCCGAGTCGGTCACTGTAACGTCTGATTGCTCAGACTTCCAGGGGGTGGGGAGGAGGGGAAACACGAGCCTCAACGTATCGACACCAATTTCCCAAACGCCCACATCTTGGCCTGAAGGGAAGAAACGATAACAGTTATGCAGAGAAAAGAGGTTTAAATCTTCTTTCCTTTTTAAAAGGGTGCCATTACTTATTTACGAACCTTATAAACGGGTATTAAGTTCGTGATATGGTCATATGATGTCTGAGATATGATCAGCATCATGAGCTCTTTTTAAAGCATTAAAAACTAATAGAAACTGAATGAGATCAGATGGTTAAATTGTATTTCTGAATTTTTCTAAAAGTATTTATTTATTTATATATTAGCTCATTTGTTTTGATTTAAGCTTGCGTTTTTAATGTAGCATTTCGGTTTTTGCGGATAGTCTGTTACCGTAGATCCTGATACATATTGTGTATTGTATCGTGATATTATATTTTTTGCTGTATCGCCCGGCTCTTGGCAGGCGCCTGAGGTTCAAGTTAAAATTAGCAAATTTCTAATTTAAATTTTATTCGTCACATTTGCGGTCATACACAGTGGAAATGCAGTGAAACACTCATTCTACTGTCCTTGACTTCAAACGGAAAGACAGACTAGAATAGAAAGATTTTACTACAATAAAAGGAAAATTAAACTATAAAAAAAAAATATTAAACTACAGAAAAATTATATAAAAAAATTGGGACGCAATATAGAGATTTACACATTTTCCAGATTTTACAAAAGTTACAAATGAAATAGAATTCAAGTAGAAATATATAAAACCTATAAATTTCTAATAAAAAAGATAAAATAAAAAGTAAAAGTTTGGTATGTAATGTACAAATTTACAGATTTACAAAAGTTACAAATAAAACAAAATTAAAACAAATATATTTAAAATAAATATAATTTTCCAATAAAAATAAAACTTATTTATTTTATTGGAAATGTATAGGCTTTTAATATATTTCTATTTGAATTCTATTGTATTTGTAACTTTTGTAAAAGTCTGTAAATTTGTATATCACAGACATTATTTTTGATTTGTGATGTTATATGTAAATTTACAGATTTACAAATAAAACAAACAAAACAAAATCTTTACATTTCCAATAAAAAAATCAAACCTAACTTTTTTACATTTTATATTGGAAATTTATAGGCTTTTTTATATTTCTATTTGAATTCTGTTTCCTTTGTAACAAATGTAAATCTGCAAATTTGCATATTACATCAAAAACTTTAAAAAAATAATTTATTTTTATTTGTGATGTTATATACGAACTTACAGATTTACAAAAGTTACAAATAAAATAGAATTTAAATATATCAATATATAAAAGCCTATACATTTCTAATAAAAAATTTAAAAAAAAGAAAAGAAAATTAAAGTTTGGGATGTAATATACAAATTTACAAATATAATAGAATTAAAACACAAATGTATAAAAATCCACAGATCACAAATTAATCCCTAAACCCCTCAGAGTATATAATATATATGTTTTCCTGAACGTACAACATTTCCTCAGATTTCCTCAGAGGCGTTTATGAATAAGTTTTTCGGCGTCCGGCGTGATAAATAAGGTCGATCGATCTCGAAGTAAAGCTGGTCACGGCGTGAGATTAGCGGAGAATAAAAGACAGGAAAATAAAGCTACAGTTAGCACAAAGGCGGGGGAGGGGGCAGGGCTGTTAAATCCGGTGCGTGGTCAAAAGCTCGATGCCCGTAAACTAATTGAAGCAGCCGTGCTCCTTTTCACAGGCCACTAAGCTCGAAGAGGCTTAGCAGTCTAAAGCTTGAAAGGCTAACCCTAGTCAAAGGAGCACGCCCTTTGACCCCGCTCGTTGTAAATAATTAACACTGATGTCTGCAGCATCTGTCCTGAGGAGATCGTAAAGGCAGATAAGGGAAGACCAACAACAACAACAACCAAAAAAGAAACCCCCACATACACACACACACTTATTAAAGTGTGTTATCTGATTAATAATAAACGCACAAACAGGTTTAGTTATATTCCCTCAGACGGCAGCCGAGGAGTCGTGAGAGTCGTCATTTGGTGTCGTTACATACAGCAGTGTGTTCAGATTCACACTGAAGAGCTTGTGTCACGGTTAAAAATCACAGCGAATGATTATTGTCGGTTCTTTACTAAAGCGAGTCGCTCTTGCTGTTTTTCTGAGATCGCGTACAATATACGCTGTGACTTTGATGAAGGAGAAAAACAAAGGGGCGTGGCTAGATACTCTGTGCATGTCATGTACAAACACCACACTACAGGTTTATAAAAATTATAATTAGGATGTCACCAAGAACAAACTTGACTACAGCACATTAACTTTCCTTAGAGAGTTAACTTTTCAGCTACGTTGCGACTCCTAGTATGTTTGTTACACTACGTCGCGGTGTTGTTGCCCAAAACTACACCAAACAAATATCTCTGTTTTGTAAATATGGCTCGGACCTGACGCCCAGCATGAGCACAGAGCTGATAGCAGCAGGAAAAAAAGGATAGTGGATCAGATCTCGGATACAAATGGAAAAAAAGTCTATTTGTATTTTTTTGAACTACAAATGTTCAAATGTTAACGAGACTTGATTGGTTTTTACTTCAGTTAAGATCGATTTTATTAAATTTACACGGAAACGCAATACTCCAAAATCTGTTTTTTTTTTTTTTACGGGATGTCAATATTAACTCATTAACACGTGATTAATCTAGACATTTGAACATGTTCCTATTTTTTTTTAAACACTAATTAATCATGTGACCATTTTACGATGATCAAAGTGAGGCAGAAGCGAGTATTCAGTGTCTAACATTTTATGTGTTCTTGTAAAAATAGTTCCCCTTGAAGGTCGCCCAAAGCACACAACTTTGGTTTTTATCCAAACTCCCATGCTCGGGCTACATTCAAGGGGAACTATTTTTACAAGCACACATTAAATTATAAGACACTGAATAATGTTATAAAAGTGAGGCAGTTGGGAGAAGCTACTTTTATTGCACTCACACTGGAGACCTTTATACTGGACATGAATAAGTAACTGTAACTACCTCGGTGTAACAGTTTATTCATCTCATCAATGACAAACGCTAAGTGCCAGTCTATAAACGTGATTAACTCGATTATATTTGTTTTAATTGATTGACAGCACTAATAAAAAGTAATTATATATAAGTAACTGTGCGACACACGCACACAGTTTTAAATAAGTTTAAGTAATATACTTAATTGTATTATATTTACTATTATCCAAAGGGTCTCTGGCTGAGGAAAGAGCTCTGATTGGCTCACCATTTCATACACAGTAAAGTCTCTAACCAATCACAGATGAGAGTGAGTTCTTGTAAGCAATCATAATGCAGGGAGGCGGGATTTATGGGGAATTTATTTAAAGATAAGAAGCCAGACCTCAACCTCAAAAGCTGGAGGTGGGGAGGAAAAAAAATAAAAAATTAAAAATATTACATTTCTGGCAGATTAAATGCTTCACAACAGGCAGAACAGCTTTCCATGTGTCAAAAGAGTTTCTGATTAATTGTTTTGATCGTGTGATTACGCATCGTATCATTTCAGCGCCCGCATAAACAGTTAAGTTGAAATCGGAATAGTTTTGATTGTATTGGAAAAATATTGGCTGTGTATAAACGTTGCTAGCATCGAAAGCCGAAAGTGCTGGTATTGTGTAATTGACCGTTGTTTAAAACCTTAGAGCTACACCTTTCCTTGTTGTCCACCTTTCTTTCAGCTTATTACAACAAATAAATGATAAATACAGACAGTGACAGTGATTTTAAGAAGAAAAAAAAACAAGAGAAATCTTCCTGAGAAAGTGAAACAAATAGTGGATTTGAATCTGAATCTTTTTTGGTTTCCTTTTGTTTTACAGACTGTATGATCCAGTGAAAAAGTCGAACCCTAACACACTAACATTCAACCTTTACACTTCTTATAAGCCATCCTAACCACTTCTTCCTCTTTCACTCTGAGAACAAACAAACAAACAAAAACAGAAGATGAAAGAGACAGAGAATTCCGAGATGACATCATTTCCTGGTCAGACCACGAGGTCGACGACTAATTCATTAAGCTAAGCGCCGCTGAGGAGCTGAGGAGCCTAATCTCTCGCAGATGTCCGAGCCCTCCGGCTTTAAAAAAAAACCCTGTAGCTGCCCTTCGTGCTAGAACGGAGCAGCACAGGTCAGGGGCGAGTCTGTACCGTCTGGAGCCGCGCTGCCGAGCACCCGGCACTACTCCTGTCTCTTTATCGCAAAACCGACACTCGGGGGAAACCCTCGAGCTTCTTTCTGAAATGTCAGGAAAGAGCAGCGCGTGTGAAAAAAAAAAAACAGAAGCGAGTGAGACTTGTCACTGATAGCGACGTGGAGATGATGATTACAGAGACACTGATGGAAAGAGAAAGCTCAGTAAGGAGCGAATGTTTGAAGGGTGGAATGTCAGGTCTAACACTTATGACCTGCAGGATTTTATTCTTTTGTTTTATTTATTTTTAAGTACAGATTTGTGAATGTTACATAAACAAGAAACTTTTGGCTTATTTTTTGTTTCTTTAAACGGACTACTAAAGTACGACTTTTATAGTTGGACTAAAATTACTTGCAATAAAATAGAACACTGATTTTTTTCTTTGTTATTAATTATTTCACACAAGATCTAAAAGATCAAACGTTCACAGAGGTAAATGCCTGGGTTCTGTCGTCATGGTAACTCTGACCGCTGGCTGTGAGGCACTGAGTGTTCTGGTGCCGATCTTTCATTGACTCGTTTCAGCAGTTTATGCTTCACTTTGTATATAATTTATAAATCAACATTATTCAACAGCCAGGGTTTGGGGGATTTGAATCTCTTTACCGGCCTGTGTGTCATTAAGCTTAATTTAGTTCTAGTTAAATGTTACAAAAATTGCAAGCGACAAACGTCTTTGGTTCTATTGCTGGATCATTTCGATAGTTTTTAGGAAATCAATACAATTATCTGCGAATGAGACATTTTTCCGTTTGCAATTTTTGTACCATTTGACTAGAACTAAGCTTAATCTTTCAATACATATAATAAAAACTGTAAAGTTGGCGTGTCTGTACATTGAAGATATTTTCTAAAAAAATAACGTGAGAGCTAGTTCAAGTTCAATGAAGAATGAAGAAAGATGAAGAACAGAACACATCGAGATGGTTTTGGAAATTTTTGTCTGTTTGTTTGTGCACGCATCACGTACAAATACTGAACAAATTTTAATGGGATTTTCACAGGTGTATTTGGCCGAGCTTGAGGTAACATATGGCCTTTGTTACATCGCGATCAGCTTACGGGAAGAGAAGGTATGCTACTTTTAAATCTAAACAGCAAACACCCTTATATTATAAATATAAATATATATAGTGTACTTTCATTACCACAGATGGCCCTGGACGTATACTAAACTTGTTAATAACGGATACAGAATAAGAAATCATGTAAATAAATAAATAAATGACCTTGAAAAAAATCATTGTTTTTTCTCAAAATTCAACAGATGGCGCTGTACATTTTTTAATACGAGTTTATGAGTATGCGATTGAAATCTACTTAATAAACGTGATCTCTCACCTTTATTCCGCGCACTTCATGGTAACACGCAGACATATTATTTCACTCCAAAATCCAACATATTTAAAACACACTTATGAGTGTACAGTGTACACTTATTGATTTTTATTTATTTATTTATTTATTTGTACGATTTGGACATTATAATACAGGTCTGGTGCAGCGCCTGGGGACGGGAGCGCCAACGACATGAACTGAAATCGTTCAAAAGTCAAACCCAAGCACTTAAAAAATAAAAAGGACTCATTCTTATTTAATGCCTAATTCGTTCTTTATCTCAGCATACAGTAAACTACCAGACCAAATAAATAAATAAATAAAAAACCTGAGCACTGCATATACTGGGGCACTGGTGGCTCGGTGGGAGGTGCTTCGCCTGCCATGTGGAAGGCCCGGGTTCGATTCCCAGCCAGTGACCAACAACAATAATGCTAAGGATTTCTAAATTTGAGCAATTTCCCTCTGGGATTAATAATTCTTTGAATCTTGAATACGCTGAACACGGTTCCCAATTGCGGAACGATTGCGTTCTCACTGATCGAAATAAACCATTTCACAAAACTGTTCAAGTGTTCTTGGAAACAAACTCCTTCAAATGTGAAAAAATGCCCTTAAACGGGAGTAAAAGAAAAAATAATAAATTAAGCATGGCAGAAAGCACGATGTCTGAGCATTGAGACATTTTGGAGGCGGCCAAGACTAGTTAAAAAGGAGTCCGATGTGGTGCCTTTAAAACAATGCAAGCATACAGAGCGCCGCACAATTTAACAGGAACCAGTTTTTGTGTGTCAGAGCATAAAATCATGCTCGAGTTCATATTACACAACAAAACAGAGGGAGGAAAATAATAATAATAATGTGATGTTGAAGACTCTATAGGTGTCAGACAGGCTGGGTTTAGATTTCCAGAACATTTTGGAAAGTTTGGACCAAATGTTAAAGGGGGGGGGGGGGGAACGTTTCAGCTGCAAACATGAGTGTTGTGAGAACTGACGCTTCAGAGTAATCACTCTTTACAACCGTGATGCGCAGAAAAGCATCTCAGAACCAGATGTATTGCAGAACTTACCGGACGCTGGACGGATGAATAGAAATAAATTAATTGTCTCTGATGAGATTGAGGTCTAAAGGTTTAAAGCTGAGGCTTCAGGAGCGAGAGAGCGATTAATCATATAATGGAGTGACGCTTAGCGCCGAGCTGGCCTCAGTAATTTGCTAATCAGAGCAGGTCACACTCAGGTTAATGCTTTTCATTCAGGAGCTGTATTAAAAAAATTATTAAAAAAAAAAAAAAAAAATCAGGCGTAACTAATTACACTCTGTTTCTGCTGAGCAAACGGCGCTCTAATGAAGTGCAGACGTTTTCGGATCGAGCACGCTGGAAACACACCGACCGGCAATCAGCGCCTCACCCGGGACCGCCGAGGGGGTGGAGGCTGATTAGGAAATCGTCCGGCGACCAGAGACTCAAATCTGTGCTGTCCGTCCATCGCTGGGTTAGATTTGATGAATTTAAACACGGAGAACGAGGACGAAGCTCGATTAGCGGATCCACACTCGAGGAGCTGTTTGTAGTGGATTAAAGCTACACTTTGCTAATATTAGTAGAACGATACGCAGCGCTGGAAGGGGAAAAAATCAGTCTTAGAGTCTTAGAGAAGAGACAGAGGAGAAGATTGGAAGGGAGGATATATATATAAAAAAAAGTACTTCATGATTTCCATTTATCTCTTAGAATAATCTTCTGTAAAGACTACAAAGAAAAAAAACAATTTCACGACTGAAACATTCATCATGAAGAAAATGTCAACAAAGCATCCTCTCTCTCTCTCTCTCTATGTCCGTGTGTGATTGTAGGACAAAACAGCTTCATTAGAGTCGATTAGCAAAATCAACTGTACATCAGTGAAAGTGAAACGAAGCGAAGCTGCTCTGAAATGGTGCCGTCTGTAGACTTAACCAAGCGTACCTCCCGGATCGTTGAAACCCTCATCTGATTTCAGTTCTCAGTTCCTCAAAATGAAAAAAACAAACAAAAAACCTAATAATAATCGTTTCTTAATTCGCTGGGTTTGTAATACTCAGACTGTGAAACGCTTCGCTCTGCACTGAAGGCGTCCTCGAAAACGGGAGCATTATTTTAGACCAGAGGAGCGCTGAATTAAAACTTAACAAGGTCCAGTCCATAGAAGCCGAGTTCCGAATTTCATGTTCGTGTTAGGATTCAGAACTCTGTGTATATGCAGTCATTGTAGGTCTATAAAAAAAAATAAAGTTTTCAGTTTCCACAACATTTCAATAATATTTATTGTCAATTCTCAGGAACTACTATAAACATGTGGACAGTTTGAACTTTGATGGTACATTTCCTTTGTACAGCAAGTCCTCGACTTCCAAACGTTTTCCGTTTTGGGAGCACATCCGTAAGCCGGATT
The DNA here is from genome assembly GCA_030014215.1 of Clariallabes teugelsi. Lineage (NCBI taxonomy): Eukaryota > Metazoa > Chordata > Actinopteri > Siluriformes > Clariidae > Clariallabes > Clariallabes teugelsi. The sequence continues at coordinate 23,121,789 of JAQMYG010000007.1, forward strand.
CGTTTCTAAGTCTGACAAAGTGAGTCTTATACACCGTTAATACATATAAACAATTTAAAGCATTAAAAAATATATGTTTTTTTTAATAACCACACAGGTTTGGTGTTCTGGTTCCGCATTAAACTCTCGCGAAACTGTGCCACCAATTCGCAAGCGGAATCCCAGTGACACAGGGGGGGTCAGCTGACCTTTGTTTAAAAGGGAGGCCAGGAAGACAACGCTACAAGGTGATTACTGCGCGCATGAACGGACGCCATTTTGTCTCAGAGATGTTCGGACTGTGAACTCTGTTTTGTGGAATCAGGATTATTCACCATCGGTTGAAAACCGGTGAGTCCGACTTATTTCTCCCGCGCGCGCACACACACACGTACAATAAACCAGACTTTAGACATTTTCTACATTCACTTACACACTGAGAATATTGTATACAATTGTAAATATTGAACGTAAAAGGACTCGGGTTGCTCGGTCATACTGGACTCTCAGTTCTGGTATTTTACACGCCCTCACCTCAGACTGCTGCGCAAAAACGACTCATGTTTTTCATAGTGGGGCATCACATTACTGAATTTTTTTTCTATTGCTACGATTTCTGAACATATGAGACAAACATGAGAATGAAGACTAACAAACAAATGTCGATCTGTCCATTTATTTTCGAAAGGCTCGTTTTTCATGGCCTCATTTCTTTTTTTCTTGGAGTAACCCAATGCTGTAAAGCACTTTTCTGTTTCTTCTGCACACACTCCGTCTAGACGCGGTAAACTAACACGTTGATTGACTCTGTTGAGTGACAGGTATAGCCACGGCCACTTCGAGGGAAAAACCTGCTAGGTTTCTGGTATATAAAGTATTCTTATTTATCGGAAAAGGATCAGCAGCCGAACAGAACTGTTTTTCCATCTAATCATTAGTGTCTCCACTAACGGCTGGTTCACTAAGTACAGGGGAAATTCTTTGACCTTCAGGATGAGGCCAAGGTCAAAGAGACTGATGTTGAGCCTGAATGCATTTACTCTCCAACTGGTGGAGAATCAAAGGGAGAAATTCTACTAGAACAGCAGAAGTAGTAGAAGAAGAAGAAGAAGATGATGAGATTTCATAGATTTAAAAATTAAAATAAAAAATCTTAAAGGAACCAAAATGGTAAAAAGGAAAATGAAAAACTTGAGAGTGAGAGATGCAGGAGATCCTGATAAACATGTTCACGTTATATTCTTCTCCCTCGCTCACGAGTCACCTCACGACTACACGACGGACATGACGCGAACGAATCTGGTTCTGACTCATAAAATCAGAATGGCAGGACGTGTTATGTGTGGGACATGTCCACAATAGTGAGAGAGAGAGAGAGAGAGAACCACAAAATGTTCATCTTGAGGCTCTAAACACATTAGCAAATGTAAAGGGCGTGACTTGCTATCTCTAGAGAATTAAGGAGCCAGAGGTCCTTTGGCTGGATACATCATGATATCTGTGGAAAGTCGTGTCCTGAACTGGACCAGAGAGCGGAAATTAAACAGACGGATAACGTTATCAATCATTTATGTAAATGCGTCTAGTCTGCTAAAATACAAACTGCGGCTCTCTGGTGGACAGTTTGTTGTTTGCCGGAAGTAGTGATGCATCAATATGGATGTGGGTCCAACATTACGGCTGTGTGATTTATAATCTAATACGCATTTTAATCCAACTTTTCTTAGTCGATTCGAAGCAGTGAATCATCGGGTCGGATTCTGAATAGATTCACACGCTGAACCCGACAACAACAACAAAAAACAACAACGCTCTCATCTGCAAATACTCATATTTTGTGAGAGTATCGCAGCTTCGTCTTCTTTCGAGGTTAATCTTGTGGTCGGTGCGATGCCGCCATCTACAGGACTGGAGAGCAGAGCAGACGATCAGCAAGAAAAAAAAAAGATTCTCGCTTCGTACAAGGCGTGACTTTTAAACAACCGAACTGGATCTCGACGCATATTAGATACTTTTAGTGGTTTAAATAAAAAACTGAATAGCCTTCCTATGGACGCACAACTCTTTTCACTGTAGTGTTTATTTACGCTTTTAAAAAGATGCATTTAAAGGAAGTCCTGCTGCTTTGTGGTGTTATATGATGTGTAGACTGCCGAACAGCGCTGCTCAAATAAACAGAAAGTGATCTGGGCGTCCGGTGCGATTAATGATGCCACACAAAGCGAAGAAGTAAGCTAATTCTGCTCTGTGAGAATATCAGGTATCAGTTATGAATCTTTCTACGACACAAATATCTTAAACGACAAAAGCTAGCACAAAGAAATGTCTACAAAACTTTTACTCAGTGTGTTTTTTCACTCCATCAGTCACTGGTTAGAAGGAATTCCAGTTATTCAGTTATTTACATTATTCACTTATTACATTACAAGGATTATTCATGTCCCTTGCATGTTACTTTGCTTAACCCTGGTATCATCAGTCCTCTTAGAGCACTGACCGGCTGTATGTACTACATGTACTTTTTTTATTTTAGATGTGATAACGTTGCTGGTAAGCGTTATGCTGCGTTCAAGGTGACGCCTCAACAAGAAATAAAAATAAATAAATACAACCACTCAAAATAAACGTTCGACTCGTTAAACTGCGGTCGCCTTCTCAACCACAAGCTCCTTCTCCTTTATAAAATCAGCATCACGCTGTGAAAACTGTAAAGTCCACTTCTGTGCTTTTAATCAACTTTACAGCAGTATTGGCTCGAGATCAATCAGAGTACTTGGCTAAATCTACAAAACAGCCCGTACTAATCAGTTTTAAAAAAAGGTTATCATCGACAGTAGATTTATCACCGCCGCTGTAGCTGGATACACGCTTTTATCTGCTGTGCTGAAATTTTCACTCTAAACTGCTGCATGCTTGTTTGAAGTGCGTTGGAGTAAAACCTTCTCAGCTCTATAACTGTGTAAAAAAAAACGTTTATGAGCTTTACATGCTCTGACGAGACAGGTTTTCATTGTGGTGTCCGTGTACTCCGGACTACCGGATGTCCTGCGGTGGGACGTGACGTGACGTTACTCCGACCTGCAAACTCAGGATAAATCTCATGGTGCACATTATACTTCGTGAGAAAGTGCAAAATTATCAAATGGACATCAGAAAGATCTGGTTAGTGCTGGTCACATCCAAACATAACAGCTTCCAGTTTTTGGCAAAATCCTTAATCCCCCCCCACTTCATGCTTCAAGAATTATACTGACACGGCGCAGTGTTTATATGAGTGATGCCCGATATATCAAGTTTTAAATTATGGACATCAATCTGATATTGGACTTTTGAAAAAAAAAATTATAACGGGCGTTCAAGTCAAACCAGGACTTTTGAACGTAGTGATGAGAGTCCCTTTATTTCTCTATATAATCCCCTGCTCCAGGGATAATGGGATAATGAACTCATCCCAGTGTTTCACTAGTGCTTGGACACCATCAAGGTAGAAAATTCTCAGCCATGATTCACGTCTGAAACTTTGGCCTCTCTCCCAAGAACTCCAGGGATGTGGCAATAACTCCCAGCTGACTTCCTGTATCGTTTTGTCGTTGGTGAACGATCGTGTGTACAGTTCCCACAGCCAGATGCGACTCTTCTGCAAGTTGGGAACAAATTATCCATTGATTTTCAAGGATCAGGTATTCCTCTCTTTGAGACGTGGGAACGACTGCGGTGTGCTCCGAGCAACCTCATGGGATCCTCATTCACTAACATACAGCCTTCTTTAAAAAGTTCGCACCATTCAAAAGTTTTACTGCGGCTAAGGGTCTCATCACCGTACTGCACTTGATTTCTTCTGTAAATGTCAAAAGACAAAGCAAAAGAAGGAAAAAAAGCAACGAAACTATCACATAATTTGTTTTAACTTAGATTTTAAGTTTGTTCCACACTCACTGCACTCCATTTAGAGCTTAAAATCTGATTTAAAAAAACCCTAATCATGTGTTATCTGTATTTCCATCCGTTACAACGAGCAGGTAATTATCAGTCGTCATGTCGACCTATGAAACATAACATCAGTGCTTCTCGAGATTATACTAGCATGTGGTTTTTCCATTTCGCCTCGAGCACAAAACTCCTTAAAAGATACCAGGACAACTACCAGACAACCGCAGCTGTTCCTAGTAACAGGGTGCCATTAGTTTTGTTGAAAAAGATATATATAACAATTTTAAATTTGATGGTGATATTGTACATAAAAACGCAGAAAATTTAACTAAGCAACAACTTGAATGATTTAAAACCAATCAATTACAGTTCACATTAGCGAGTCTTCCTAAATAAACATGTACACAAAAGCAAACTAAAAACAAAACACAGGATACAAAGGTTTTATTATGAAGACTGCATATTGTCTAATATAAATTCCCCTGAAAAAAATTTATGATATAAATAATGAATATAATAAAGCAAATATCCAGGGCTACTGTACAAGATTTTATTTTTTAAATCCCCCCTAAAGGTATTTGTAAGATAGAAGAATTATTATTATTGGACTTTTACATGAAGATTTCAGAATAAATGTTTCATTTTTGTTTAATTTTCACCACGGACGCTTGTGTGTCATTAAAGCTACACCAGGCTTATAGTTTTCCCACAAAAGAAAACCAATCACAATAAAAGTATCATTGTTTTTTCTGGCTGAATATTTAAAGAACATTTAGGCTATTTATTAGGTTTAAACTGTTTTGTATAACATGTCAATCACCCAAAAGAAATTATATACAGTACATAGAAAAACCTGGAAGTATTTTTTCCTTAAAAGTGTACTTAGTCACATGACCAGCGCTCATAATATCTGAGGAAGAAATATGGCCGACACAGAGTTGAAAAGAAAAACACGCAAGTGAACAGTAACAGATACCGCAAAGAAGAGTTTACAGCGATTTTCTTTTTCTCCACACACTTTGCATAAACTTCCATAAACTAATATCTGACCACAGTTCCAGGTTCGTGCAAATGCTCTAATTTGCACACATTTCAAAACAAAAATGTAACTTTTATACGTCATCAAATTTGTTCCCCCCCCGCCCCTCCCAGTTTTACAGTTTTAAAATGTGTTTCTTATGTGATGTATACACCGATTTTTAGACTTCATGTAAAAATGTAAATACAATTCATGACGATAAACCAACATATAAACGATCACTTTTTGTAGAACTGTGGTATTTTTAAACTAGGCGATCTTACTGGGAAAATGATTGTCAGAAGCGTAATACTGATGATTGATAATTCAGTGGTGTAGATCAGGTCTGGTGGAAATTAAACCGAACCAAAATCAAGGGGAAGTGTTAGATAGAACAGAAAAACAGAAAGAACAGGGAAATGAAATTATCAGTGCTCCACAATTAATCGCAGTAAAATGGAAATAGCAATATGGACCTTGTGATGATGTAATCGTAAAAGGCTGTCTTTTATTCATCATTATAATATACGCAAAGTCTGAAGTTTACCTATACACACACACACAAACACACAGTGAAACCTTGCCATATGAATGCCCTACATTTCTTATTGTCTCCTTAAGAATTAAAATTTAGCAAGAAATTCGGCATACGAAGCTTTTTGGGCATGCGAATAAACAAACTGAACCGAATGTCAGCTAAGTAGCGCTTATGTCAGTTCAAAACATCTTTGCCTTGGTGGAAAGCAAGTTTACAAATTTTAAGATTTCTTTTTCCCAGTCAGCGAAAACCGCTACAATAGAGTCGACCCACAATACCAGCGTTTCCTTTTTTTTTTTTTTTACACTGTCGGTAACAATATTTTTGGGTGACTGGAACGGATTACCAACATTTACATTATTTGTAATGGAAAAATTTGTATATCGCAATGCGGATTTTCATCTTAACAACTTGTTTCGGGAATAAATTAAGTTCGAGGTTCTGCTGCATAAACACGTTCGAGTTGATGGATAAATAACGGCAAACGTCCTTTTAATGAGATCACATGTCCTGTTATTTGGCGTTATCCCAGAGAAAATACGTTTGACTTCATTACGTTAACATGTAATAGTTAAATATCGCGGTTTAAATTGCAAATGCAATACGTGTCAAAAAAATCATGATTGATGATAATCGTTCATCAAAAGTTGGTAAGTTCAAAAAAATGAGTTCACTGAAGTTTTTAATCCCACATGAAGGAACCAGTTCAGTCTGGATCATTTTTCTGGGGTGTTTATCAAATCAGGTTTGGTTAAGTGGTCACAAAATAGTGAAGTAGTACTTAACTAGTACTTAATCTGTTGAATAAAGGTTGTTGCTGTAAAACAGTAGCACTGACGGCTGAAGAGTGAGAAACAATAAAAGCAAGGATAACAACATGGGTTGAGTAACTTAACTAGCAAGTAACTAGTTCTAACTGGTTTATGTATATATAAAAGCAAGCAAAGATAGATAGAATAAAAATTATAATAATAATAACTGACAAAACTTTGCCTTTTTTAATATATATATATATATTCCCAAACACAGAACATCATTAATTTCCACATACAACACGTGTAAGATTAATAAAACTGATAAAGCTAGCTCCTTTATTGTTGTGCTCCACAATGCTAGCAACCAGCTAGCTATCTAGCTAGACAAAAAAAAAAAAACAACCTGTGTTAAATTCAGTGATAAACTATAGGAGTCTCGCGTGACCTTTGTAAGCACCTAATTAATCTATATTGTTTACATAATCGTTTTTCCCCCCCTGAATTAAAAAACAAACAAACAAAGAAACAAAAAACAAAGAAACAAAACAAACAAAGTGAAAGCTCTGCTAAAGCAGGCAACATGTGAGACAAGCAGCAGCAGCAGCAGCGCTGGTGGAGTGGAGTTAGCCGAGACTTAGCTTCCTTGCTAATAAGCTAACTAGGTAGCAAGTTAGCGTGCTAGCTAAGACAGAGGGAGCGTGCTAAGTGCTATAAATGCTAAGCGCTAGCAGCTAGGCACAGTGTGAGAAATCCCTTCCAGGAGCACAAGGGAGGAAATAACGAGACATTTCTGATGATTAGAGGCAGAAAGCGGACTCACCCCGGGCCACAATCAGCTCCTATCCAGACTGTAAGGCTTGTGTACACTCCATAGGTGAGGGTAAGGTGAAAAAAAATGCAAGATTTAAATAATAATAATAATAAAAACAATGATGATGATGATGGTAGTTGTTGTTGGTTAGAATCCCCCGGAGCAGCACGAGGCGCGGCGGCGGTATCCCACACACACACACACACACACACACACCCAGCCAGCCAGCACTCAGAGCTCAGAGCTGGGGAAGGCCTGCACCGGAGAGCCGCTGGACCGCAGCCATGGCGCTCTCGCGCTCTCGCTCTCTCTCTCTCTGCAGGATCACACGGAACGGAAAACGGCGCCGCGCGAGCTCACACCGGAATCACAGCATTCCCTTTCATCATCCTCGAGGTTAATAAATCCCACATCGCGCCGAGTCGCTCGTTTCCCGTCTCAAACTAGATCATCGCCAGCTTTCTGTCTCGATACACACATATTTCTCTCTACATATATCTTTCTCTCTCTCTATGTGTGTGTGTGTATATATATATATCTCTCGATGTGTTTCTCTGGAGCGCGCGCTGACTCCCGGTCTCCGTCCGCTCTCTCTCCTTCCCCTCTCTCTCTTTCTCGCGCGCGCGAGAGCGCTCAGAGATACAATGTAACCCAAACGGCAGCGCGAGCGCCATGAAATCCAGGAAACGATTCCGCGCGGATCCTGGAGCGGGCGCGAGATAAGAACCGGAAACTGGATCTCACGGACACGCGCCTGTTTCACACACAGTGGTGCATCATGCTGGTGGTGATGAAGAACAAGAATTATGGTGATGATAAAGAATTATCGTGATGATTATGGTGATGATGATGAAGAAGAACAAGAATGACGGTGATGATGATGGTGATGAAGAAGAATTATGGTGATGAAGAAGAATGATGGTGATGATTATGGTGATGATGAAGAAGAACAAGAATGACGGTGATGATGAAGAAGAATGATGGTGATGATTATGGTGATGAAGAAGAATGATGGTGATGATTATGGTGATGATGAAGAACAAGAATGACGGTGATGATGATGGTGATGAAGAAGAATGACGGTGATGATGATGGTGATGAAGAAGAATTATGGTGATGAAGAAGAATGATGGTGATGATTATGGTGATGATGAAGAAGAACAAGAATGACGGTGATGATGATGGTGATGAAGAACAAGAATGACGGTGATGATGATGGTGATGAAGAAGAACAAGAATGACAGTGATGATGGTGATGAACAATCATGGTGATGATGAAGAATGACAATGGTGGTGATGATGTGCAATTTCCCTCAGGATCAATAAAGATTTATCTTATCTCCTCTTATCTTCCTCTTGCCATCTCAGGGAGTTTTTCCTCACCACCGTTGCAAACATACTGATCATATCGATTTAGACATTTTCTCACACTTTTTATACTCATTTTCAAATTTTTTAGATTCTGTAAAGCTGATTTGCAACACTGACTATTGCTAAAAACACTATATAAATAAAACAATTGAATTGAATCTTATGAAGATGATGATGATTGATGGTGATGGTAATGGCGATTCTATTATTTACAGCTTAAAGTTATCTATATTTTCTATATATTATTATATTCTTATTTCATATTCTTTATTTGAATACTCTAATTTCTGTTTACATTTTTTGCTCACGGGTAGTTGTAAAAGCATTTCACTGCATTTCATACTGTGTACGACAAATTAATTGAATTTGATGATGATGGTTATAATTGATGCACATTTTGAGTATGCACTGAAAAAAGCTGCTTTCACATCAGACATCTGGGCACGAGCACACAACCCCTAAGTCCAGTTTGTTTGATTAGTGTGAAACCATAAGTACTGTTCCCAGGTCCACATGAAAGGGTAAAACGACACCTCGGTGTCATACATACAAAAGCTTTTTGTGGAACGTTTATTTCAAATAAAACCACTTGAAACTGACCACATTGAAATTATTACAGCTGAACTCGTATGCACGAACATCAAAGAAGGCTTGTAGGCAGGTAAACTCCTTTGCCTAAAGACTTTTGCATGACTTTACAAAGCAGTGACACTGGAGACTCATTCCATCAAAGCTACACAAATGACTTCAAACAAACATAAAAATAAAAAAAAAAAGACCACATCGACCATGAAGCTAACATTTTACAATGAAAATACTCACTCATTCATACCTCTGTCCTGTATAGGATCGCAGGGGGGCCTGGAGCCAATCTCAGGAGACTTGATGCAGGGTACATCCTGGACAGGGTGCCAATCCATCACAGGGCACAAGCACACATACACTCTCTCACACACTACAGGCAATTTGGAAACCCCAATTAGCCGACTCTGCATGTCTTTGGACTGAAACCAGATTACGAGGAGGTACTCCCACCCAAACAAGCCCCAAAACACACTCTTCTACAAACACACACACACACACACTTTGGGCAATTAGCCTGCCCTGCATGTCTTTGGACTGTGGGAGCAAACCCACCCACCACGCATACACAGGTCCGAGCCGGGAATCGAACCCTCGACTCTGGAGGTGCGAGGTCACGGTGCTAACCACTACGCCAATGTAATCGGGTCTGTGAGGCAAAGCACCTGTTTTACACTAGATTAATGCACTTACTTAGTTTATTGTTTCTATTGTTACAACTCGTTCATAGATTTATATTGGTAACAAGGCACATAGTCATTATTGAGTGATCAATTAATTTTTCCCAGATTTTCTCTCTCATTTTATTCATGTCGTTCCCCGCATCATGTTAGTTCACACCCTCATCAGCAGCAGCTACCAACCAGGGAGGGCGTAAGCTAGCGCATGCCTAAATGCATGCACGTGGATCCACACACTGTAACACACTTGGAGGAAAACCATATTCAATCAAAAAAAAAGGTTCCATCTTTAATGTTTCGTTTCTATAGATGAGTAACCAGCAGAAATGTGAGGGGTTCCTGTGGCTGTGTCGTGCTTTTGGGGGCATTTAATGGTTGGGCTCAATTTCTCCCCTAAGAGGAATGCATCACTGCAGATCAATACACCATTCCTCTGACCGATCACCTTTATTCTACAATGAAACAGTTCTATCCTGATGGGAGTGGTGTCTGCTTTGTGTGTGTGTGTGTACATGATTTATATCTTGGCTCGCTCTCTTGTTGCAGTTTATGCTTGTGCTTCATCTTTACCATTTTCATACACTTTTCCTTTGTACATGAGCAAGTTCGCACCTGACGACTCGGGACTACAAGTGTGTGTTTTTCAAGCAGTCGTGCAGTGTAAAAGATTAACTAAGCACGTTGGGTTTTTCCCCTAGAAGTTTATTTGCATTGCAGAATTGTAGTCCTGCTGGAAAGCCAGTCACACTACAGCGGTGGCCAAAAGTATCGAGACAAAAGACAACGTTTTAATGAGATCCTCACTCACTCACTCACTCGCATATCGGCTATACCGGTCGATCCTGTATACAGGGTCACGAGGGTGGGGGAGGAGCCTATCCCGGGAGACTTAGGGCGCAAGGCGGGATACATCCTGGGCAGGGTACCAATCCATCACAGGGCACATATATACACACTACGGGCAATTTGGGAACGCCAATTAGCCTAATCTGCATGTCTTTGGACTGTGGGAGGAACCCGGAGAACCTGGAGGAAACCCACCAAGCACAGGGAGAACATACAAACCCAGAACAGTGGGAATCGAGCCCAGATCCTGGAGGCGCGAGGAGACAGTGCTAATCACCAAGCCACCTTGCCGCCCAATGACATGACAATCCGAATTTTTTAAATAACGACAATTAAGATAATAAGAATAATTTTATTTTATTAATCAATATTGATTATGAAGTCATTTATTCTTCGATCAAGTGGAAAAAAGACATCTGGTGTCACTCGCTCAATCCATGCCTGCTTAACTGTTTCCTGAAGATTATGTACAGAAGATGGTTTCTTGACTTCTCCAGCCTCCTTCATCATCATCATCATCATCATCATACAACAGTCCTCAACCAGGTGTAGGTCTGAAGATGTTCCAGGCCATGAAGCTCCAAACACCATTTTCACAGTCAGTTTTTCTCTAGTTTTCAATTTGTTTTTTTCTGATTGATGAAATATAATACGTGGATTATGTCGTTTTAATATTTTTCCCCAGCGCTGTACTGTATACATCTCAAGTGAATTGAAAAAAAACAAACAAAAAGAAAACATCAGGAATGTAGATACACACTCCTCGCCTACGCTGCTTCATAAATCGGTCTCTCCGCTCACTGAAATAATTTCATCGTATGTCCCAGATTCCTGTGCTGCGAGAAACAAGCTGACTAAAATGTTCTGTAACACTCGATCCGAGAGCTTCCTCACGTCCTTCTCACACTCACACACACACACACACGAGCAGCAGAGCGCAGGGGGGCAGGGCGTTAGCACGAATACAGTAACACAGGGACTTTACACCAACAGAGCTTTTCCATGTTCTAACACCTCACTGGTGAATTCTCAACTCAGACAGAAGCGTCAGCTCCAAATCACAGGTTGTTTGTTCTAAGACCAGGGGCGTTCAAGTCAAACCGGGACTCGCGATGAAATTTCTCAGTAAAACTAATTGGTATTGAGAGTTATCGCCACACCCCCGCCCCATACAGTCCTGACCTCGCTCCAAGACATTTCCACATGTTTGGGAGATTACAGGAGTTCCTGGGAGGCCGGGGTTTCAGACATGAAAACCGATACTGAGAAAACTTTCTAGCTTGATGGAAGTGCAACGCTGGGATAAGTGCACTAGTGTAGTGATATAAATGCGTCCTGTTACTCTGCACAGTCAAAAGTCCTGGTTTGACTTGAACGCTCCTCTTAGTAACGGGTTGAAGTTTTTTTTTATTTGTTTTTAATGGGATATTTAGATGGAAGGAGTCTCCTGTTTCAGAGCTCCATGACAGTCAGAGACGAAGCTGTAACTTTGTTTTCCGTCACGACGAAGTCTTGAGGTTCTGGTTTCTTGGCAACACGATAAGATAATCTTTCTTCTCTTATTATCTTCAAGAGAAAGACGTGAGATAACATGAGCTGGCTTGCATCAAAGCTGTATACATGTGTACACATAAAGAAACAGTTTTGAGACATGCTGTTATTGGACAAAAAAACAAAAAAAAAAACAAGAAAAAAAAAATCGCATGATGTGATCTGGCCTTATCACACGGCTCGGTCTGTTGTTGATTCTTTTCCTATAACCGCACACCCATTATTGTTGATTGTTTACTTCATTTTATTCTGTTTTCATTGTGTGCATATTTGTTCGCTATCACCCAAAAGCAAAAAGACACACTAGGTCTAAAGAAACCCCTCTAGAAATCCTTTTACCCCTCTGAGTTTTGACAAACGAGCTCATTTCATAACGACTTCCAGGTCAAAATGGAAAAAGCTGAAATCCCAAACTGATGCATCATGCTTATTTATCTTCATGCCCGGTTTAAACGAGGCGACTTCCTAAAAAATATCACCCTCCTATTCGCCCTGTTACCAGCTAACGGCCGTCATCAGTCACAGGACACGAACCAGCAGGTTTAATAAGAGACGATTACAAAGTGATAAATAAGTGAAAAGATAATATACTGAAGTGAGTCAAAAATGTAGAATGAAGAAGGCGGCTATAGAATTTATTTTAATCTACTTTTAGAAAAGACGTGATCTATTTACTTTTCAATATACTTTGTCAATAAGCTTTCAGATTTCATCATTAAAAAAATTGTTTATGGTGAGCCGCGAATGCACCGCTGTCTTCGAGTCTTCATCAGAAGTGAATCTTCATCCTTGTATGGCTGTTTTTGGAGTGAGATCAGGACTATAGGGAGGATGTTCTAACACCACAGAATGAGTGTCGACAGACGTGTGCGGACCTGCGTCATTATTCAAGATCGCGGCGCACTCGGATATCAGTCCGTATAATCCTGCGTTTAGGCTTCAGCTCTTCAATAAGCGTCTCGCTGTAACGAGCACTGTTGATTGTTGTTGGACCTTTTTCCTGATGACGTTCCAATACTTCTGGCCCTGGAGAATCCCAGAAAACTGTAAGCGTTGATGGATTTTCCAGCTGATGGTCCAGCTTTTGAGCTCATTCTCGGTCGGCGATTGAGGATGTCTCCGCTCCGTACTCCGCCGTTTACTCTCAGGCTCGTCGTGATGAATCCGTGTCTCGTCACCAGTAATGATTATCTTCAAGAAACTTTCACCTTCTTTAGAGTATCAGTCCACTTTTTGTTTGCAAACGCTTCTGTTTATACTCTTCTGTGAGTTGTTTCGGTACCAGGTACACCCTCAGACCACAAAAAAAAAAAAAAAAAACACTAATCGTTGCATGCCGCTCTTCTTTCATGCAAATCACAAGCAGGGCGCCTATTTTCGCTCACATTAGAGTTACAGATGAACCGATGTAAGATGTTCATGGAGACGGTAGAACTGAACGGAAAACCGGAGTGCGGATCATTTTTGACCGGCACATGTATAACAACCTGTAGTTAAATGCAGTTTTAGTGGAGTAAATTTCTTGCAATTTCTGGAAATAAAAAGAGAGAGACATTAATTGCCTGTAAGATTAAAAAGGTGCGTGGGATTTTTTTCTGGCTCCATTCAGAGAGGGAGGAAATGCTAAAGGCCTGCCGACTACCAACAGGAAGAGTCTCCGTCGGCGCTCCTGTTCCTGCCCTAACCTCGAGCTTTCTCTCAAACGGCCCTCTCATTGACATGCAAAGTGCCGCCTATTCACAAGCTAGTTAGCTCCTTCACACAGCTGAATCGCGCATTTAATGGCCCACGCTGTTTGTTTAACCAAACCCACCAATGCGCTAGTAAAGAAAAAAAGAAGAAAAAAAAAAAAAAAGAGTCGATTTTAATACCTGGCCTGAGGATCACATGGCCGAGTGCGGCGAAGCACACACCCACAGCTCCCGAAGCTCTTTGTGAAGTCAGTGTCTTTCTTTCTTTCTTTCACAGGTTCCTTTCAGGCCATCTTTAAAAAGAGCTTTTGTGTCGAGACAGAAGAAGAGCTCCTGAGCTCGGTAGGTGGTGTGAGGTGGTTGAGTCTGATTAGACGGCTCGAAAGAAAGACAGGGTTTTACCTTATTATGGTGGAAAAATAAATAAATAAATCAAGATTTCGGGAACTGATAAAAACCATTCGGACGAGTTTCTATGTTTGTAATTCAATCAGGAGAGAGAGAAGCTCATCCTTGCTCCACGGTGCTGAATACACAACATACAGAACTGTACAAAAGCCTTGAGCCGGCCCTCATTTATCCATATCGTGCTTTCAAAAAGCCAGACTTTCTTGTATGTAGTCTTGAGGAGCAGATCTCCAGGCTGCTTCCTGAATGACTTTTGTGGCTCTCATTTTCAGTCCGGTTCCTGAGGAATATTCAAAAGAAACATTCAAGCAAAAAACAAAAAAAAAAAACCCAAAAAAACAAACCATCTAACTGAAGGAATGAACCAGTGAGAAACAGGTGTAGATGATGACAGATGATCAGGCTGGTGATTAGTGTACTGGTGATGCTGAATGCTGAGTGGCTGGAACGGACGAGAGGGGAAATGAGGTCGCTGCTGAGGTTGTTACATAAACGAGTAATTTTTTTAAAGTAATTGTATCTCTTTGCAGAAAAACATTTGTTTCAATTTCTTTAAATTAATCCACATCATGTCATGTACACATAAATGAGGAATAGTTGCACACTTTGGATCATACGCTGCACACGCACACACACACACACATCAGTGCAGATCAGTAAATATTCTATATTTCTATATTCTTAAACTTTTATACTTTAGATACTGTTAAACTACTGACTGGAAGATCCCAGGTTCAAACCCCAGCACCACCAAGTTGCCACTGTTGGGCCCCTGAGTGAGGCCCTTAACCCACAACTGCTCAGATGTAAAATGAGATAAAATCATGCAAATCACACATGTCTTAGTTTACAACAAAAGAGAATATTAATGGCAAAACAAGTTTTGTTAATTAATTAATTATTATAGATATTTTAATTTTCTAATGTGCCACAGCCAGATTTCATAAAGCTGCACCTCGAACAATGAATGCTTGGATTGCCGCTATAGAGAGATTCTGTTAAAGAATTGACAAAGTGCTTAGTTTTATATCAATTGAAGTCATGTGTGCAAACACTAACTGTGTGTGATCCTTGTTTTTGTTTACATATTTATCCTGTGATTTATCATTCATTTTGTCCCCCCACTTTTTTTTGTTACCCCCCCCACACACACACACTCCTGAAGCATTGCATTTGTTTGTGTCTTCAGAATTGAATATTCAAGAAAAAGTTATTAGCAAAAATAAAAAAATAAATAATGTAAGTCATTCTGGATGAGGGTGTGTCCCAAATGCTGTAAAAGGATTGCAATACAGTGAAATCTGGATTTTTAAGTCACGTGCAGTCGTATGAACATTTCACTGCGTATCATACTGTGCATGGTTGTGTACGTGACAAATAAACATGACAAATAACATGACTTTTGCATAACCGATGTTCAGCTTTGATTAGTGGACGGCGTTAAATGCAACTTTAACTGAATAAAAAATACTTAATGTCAAAAGAAATCAGGATACAGCAAACTCAGGTGAAGGAGGAGAACGAAACACTTCCTGTTACTGAAAGACGGGCAACACGGTTCAGGGAAAACCTTCACGTAGTTTCCTCCAACATCACATCGCTCCCTGTCGTGTTTCGTTGAACTATTGCGTAATCACGAGGATACATGAGAGGTCATTTTGCAATATCGAGTTTAAACAAGTTGATTTTGTAACAGCTAGTAAGACTACACACAGTACACAAAGGTGGACAAAGTCTAAAAAGCTCATGTGAACCAACAACAACAAAAAAACGAAGAAAACTGGTCTCATAGATGCTGTATGTTTTAAATAGGACTAACTTGTTTGGCAAAAAAAACTAAACAATTCCACTACATGAACTGTATTATCTATAGTATAATTAGATAATACGTGCAACGTGTACAGTATATAAAACATTACAAACGGGGACTTGTTGTGATAAAGTAAGAAGAAAAAACATGCAGTAACTGGAAAATAATCAACTTCCAGATGGTACGGATGCATCAACACCATCACGTCACTGATTAGTTTCCTGTAACATGAGTTCATTAATCAGGGTCAAAAGAACCAACTGTGATTTTTGTGCATTTCATTTTTTATTATTATTATTATTATTTTTTTTTTTTTCACCAAGTGTAATTGCTTTTGAAACAGGATAATTTTTATTTGTTTTAATTTCTATATTTGGATTAAGTTTACTTCCATCATTCATCTGATATTTTTGATTCATACACTTTACATTTCATACAAACTTCTGTAATTTTCTTTTGATTGTGTGTAAAGCCGCTTTGCGACAATGACAACTGTTAAAAGCGCTATGTAAATAAAATTGAATTGAATTGAATACTCGGCGTGTGTTCACTCAGCGTAACACTGAAGTGCAAAACTCTAGACAGTCTAAAGTCTAGACTCCAGAGTCTAAACACTGAATTGAAATCTACTGAAGTAAATCAGTGCTGTGATTTCAGAGTTCGGAGTTAATACGGCCCATGAGCCAACCCTTAATTTCCTTAACTGTGGTTGAAAGGGAAAAAAAACCTTAACAGCTTGTGCATTTGTGCCATTGTTCTGTTCCTGAAAGCTGCCATTAAGGCGAGTCGTTTGGCCCAGTTGTTTGGTCTTTCTGATGCCGAGGTGCTCGTGTCACCGAGAGGCTCCTCAATCACTTTAAAGAGAACGAAGAGAGAGAGAGAGAGAGAGAGAGAGAGAGAGAGAGAACCCTTTAAGTGTTTCTGACTGTGTGACAGCCATTGTAGCCCGAATGAGAAGGCCAGCTCCGACGCGGCCCTGCAGCACAATCGTCTCTTTGCTAGCGCAGGACATTCCGTGCTCAGCCGAGCGTCTCGCGTTGGCTCCACCTACCCGGAGGAATTTTTGGTGTACATTGTGGTGTAAAATAACTGTGACGAGATGAGCGACGAGGTCGTTTCAGGTCGTTTTTAATCAACAAGCCAAAATTTTACAAGAGGAAATGCATAGTTTGGACAGAGAGTGTGTACTTTTCTGTCCCGCGTGTGGGGAACGGCGTCCCCTGAGGAATGGCGCTATAGTGTGACACGGCCGGCTCCGCCTCCTCCCAATGGCTGGAAGCTCGGGTCCTCGCGGCCCAGTCGAGGTCAGGCTGGCTGCATCAACCCCCGCTTGGCACTTTGGTGAATCTGACTCTCCAGCTTCCCTGTGGAAGAGACGAGACGGACAGGGGGGGAGGGGAAGGTTAGAGATGGATCGAGCTTCAGCGGCAAAGAGAAAGAAAAAAAAAAAGCTGCAGGAGTGAAGGCAGTAGGTAGAACCAGAAATAACGTGCCAGAGATAGAACAGAACGCCACCAGAGATTTCAAATAACCCAGCGTTTGTTATGAATAAGCCTTCCAACCTTCTACGATACTAAAAACGTAATGTTGTATCGATTCCTTCAAATCTCTTTTTTAAATAAAACCTTTTACAGTCACGTGCGACTTCATCTCTAAAGCATATCTCACTCACCTTTTAAGTACAACATCCTGGATCTAACTCTTAATTTAAGTCAGAGGTTTTTCCTCCAGAGGACTAAAAACATTTAGCTAGCAAACAGTGAGCGGTATCAGGGACGTTCTGCGCTGTACATGCGTCTGTTGTGTTTGTACGCTAGCTCACCTCTGCTTCAATTTTGCAATACACATGTACATGGAGAGATTCATATTCATGTGATAGTTTCAGAAAGAGAGGGAGGTTAACTAAGGTTGTGCCGTTTCATTTAAAATATTATTAAAGATGATAATAACGTATGTTAAAAGAAATTTGAGGATGTACCTTAGCAGGAATGTGTTTGACCCTACATCCTGGTGGTATTTATTCTTATACCCGTGACGTTGTTTACTTACATGCTTGTGTGTTCTGTACTTCGCGAGCTAGCTAACTATTTTTAAAGTAGATAACTTAAATGGTTCGTATTGTACGTAACTGTACGTATGCATTATTTAATGACAGCTGCTGAGACTGTCCGTGTCCACGCTTTAAATCTTTTTACACACAGGAATACACACAGGGTTAACGTTCCTCGAGCACCTGCAAATTGTGAAAAAACACGAAACATGCCTATAAATTCCTATTTTTATAGGTTAAAACTCCTGAATACATCAACACAATTTCATTTCATTTTAAACTCAGCTTAATACATTACCCTTAATGTAAAGGTAAACCCGTGTACTGTACAGCTGTGTCTCCCGCAGTGCTAGAATGTATAATACTGATATACTACCCCCATATGTACTGAAATTCATGCAAATGTGATTTCTTTGGTCTAAATACGTAATAATTCATCATCCCACGCCACATTTTCCTCTACGGTTGCTTTGTGTTCTCTCTACAGTACTAAAAAAAATATACAGTATTAAATTTTATATGGAAATGTAGCTGAATTTACGTTAATATTTATGTTACAAAATTAGTAAAGTACATTGTGGTGTTAAAAAGCCATAAAAAATTACAGAGAAAATTTGCAATTTCCGCAAAATTGCGGGGGTTTCTGCAAACAATTATTAGTCAGGTTCTGAGAAAAAAATCTGCTAACGAGCTAACTGAGGAAACTTTGAACTGCGACTTCACAGGGTTGACTGTACACAACATTTAGTTCCAACTGAACAATCTGATTGGACGAGAGCCATTTCACGAGTGGTGATAATGGACGGTAAGAGCACTAGATGCATCACTGCACGTCCCAGGTGTTGTACAATCGTTAATTACACTAACTGTCGGTTGCAGAAAGGAGAGAGAGTAGCTGTCTGACAAAAACACTTTCAAAACCAGTCACGGATTGTAATACAGTTTTAGATTGTGCATCGTCTACATTGGTCAAAAGGCAGGCTCCTGCAACTCTGCTGCACATGTTCTGGAACTGTCCAAGACTTTCCATGTTCTGGACCAATATTTTTGAGACTTTTTCTGGACTACTTGGAGAGAGAGTAGAGTCATCTCCATTTATTGCATTGTTCGGGTTGCCCCCAGAAAACACTAGTTTTAACCAAAGGAAAATTTAAATATTGGCCTTCTGCTCCCTCTTGGCTAGGAGACTGATATTGACTAAATGGAAAGACCCTGATCCACCAACATTTAGCCACTGGATAAGGGAAGTGATGTACTGCCCTAAACTGGAGAAAATTAGGTATACAGTTAGAGGGTCTACTGGCACATTTTATAATATTTGGCAGCCTTTCTTAAACTTTTGCTGAGGGTGAACGCAGATAATATTGTACTGTAAAGGAAGGGTGTGGGGAAGATTACTTATTATTATTATTTATTTATTATAATAATTTTTTTATGGACATCTGATTGTTATGGCATCCTGGTGTTTGTCTGGTGTTGGGGGGGATGGGGGGTTAGTTTTGTGTTCTCTTTTGTTGTGTTTTTTCTGTATAGTTTGGAAAAAAAAAACTTTGATTAAAACCAGTCACAGAAGCACTATCAGCACTTTCAAGACATCTGATGACATTAAGTCATGTTAAACAAACACTTTGACGATCTCATTACAGCCATGCTATACCCAGCAGTACAGAACTCAATCTCGTGTGATATTGCTCAATAAACTAGAATTAATACATTGGTGTCAAGATGTATTGCAGATATTTGTATTTAGAAGTTTGTATAAGTATTTATCTTGAACGTTATGTTGTTTATTAATATGAAAACAGGCTCCGCGATAAAGTAGCGAAACTTAGTGAAATGCTAAAAACTCTAAACTATGTTTTAAGGACTTCTAACGTTTAGGACATACATAAAAGCAACATAAATAACTGTCTCATAATCATTCATATGCTGTTGACAATTGTGCATCAAATGCGTCGCAATCCACGTCTTGTTTTCTGAACTCGGCCCGGACTCTGCTTTGATTCTTTGTCGAAACTCCTTTACACTTTGCATTGTTAAAAACAAAATTAGCTTCTTTTATTAGCTATCTGTGATGATGAATGATAAATCCTCACACACACACACACACACACACACACACACACACACACACACACACACAAAAAGTAGCTTGGAGTTACTTTTACAAGAATGAAATTTCCATGACACCGGAGACTCCTTCCATAAACGTTAAATTACATAGTTCTCTTAGTTAAACAACATATTTTACAATATGCAGGTACAATACAACTGCGTTAATATCAGAGCTGCTGTTATAGAAAATGAATCAACACCTGGGTCTCGTGACCCATCAGATTTGAGAATCCGACAATCCTGTGGTAACATAGCAATGAAATACAGCAACAGTGCCTCGAGGTCCGGGATACCATCACCGCCACTCAGTAACACAACAACAAGGCGCAAAATAATCAAGTGTTTACATGACGAGAGTCGATACACAGAGAATTCCAGCTTATAAGATATCACATCACGTGTCAAAGTAACAACCAACAAATCTGACACGAGTATCAATCTTACCCGCGAGTTAAATGGTACCAGCCTGGGAAACTAATTTCCTCTGACAGAGAAACGTAAGATGCTATTACTGCCCAGATCGATTCCCGAGACAGATAAAGAGTTCCAATTTACCAATATCCAACCGTGTCGGGGAAAAACAAGCTCTCAGTGCGTTTCGTTACTCCGACCAAATCCTGAATCTGCAATTAACCCAAGAAAAGCTCAGGGTTGTTATCTAGCTGTTAACCTTAAAGACCCTGGAGGCATTTCGGCACCAGAGCACAAAAGGCCAGTTAATGTGATCCGAGCCCGGGATCCGAGCGCGTCGTCAGGTGGCCGGCTCGGCCTGAAAGCTAAAAGCTTTTTCTTTTTCCTTCACAGACTGGAAATGCGACATAATGGTGGCCTGAAGCATTCTGCACTGTTGAAGATCGATAGCGTTATGGGATCACGAGCAAGCATCAGCATCCCGTTTGAATTTACAGTGAAAGGCTTTTAAGGAATACTGTTACGGCTAAAATACAATAAAATGAATTTAAAAAA
>JAQMYG010000007.1:23147271-23158953 GCA_030014215.1 Clariallabes teugelsi
AAAAATTACGTCCTTTAGATGCTAATGGCTACCAATACGCATTTCAAAAATTCCCGTTATTCTGTGTCACCCTGTATGCTAAATGCTAAAAATGGCTAAAATGCTTTGGGTTTTAAGAGTTGACCGTAGCTAGAACATTAAATCATCCTGGCAATTATGTGATATACCTTGTAAAAACATTATAACGCATCAGATACCCATTTGAGAATTACAAAGCTTTTTCATATATCACTAATTTCATAATTTCTAGAAATTGCTATATACAATCAACATACGTTTATGTTTGATTAAACTCTGTTATTGCAGATTTAATCCCAGTTCTGGAAACGAAATGGAATATTATTAAAACATTAAAATATTATTAAACACTACATTTGATCATTTAATTGTATCATCATAATTTTTAAGAAAATATAAATAATCAGTTTTCCTAATCATTAAATTAGTTCATCATTGCTCCATCCATAAAACAACTGAATTAAAAAAAATAAAATAAAATTTGTAATCTAAATTTTCCACGTTGCAAAATCACACCGTAGGTTCATAATTTTGGATGCTAGTTCTTGGTGTGTAGCAGCGATCGTGAGCCACAATTCCAAATATTCTCCACAGAGTTAGCGGTACAAGTAACAAATGATTTCCTGCTGCTTTACATTAAACCGTTGCACCCGGCTGCTCAAAATCGATGTCTTGACATTTTGAATTTGTACCAAACAAATGAGCTAACAAACTCATTATAATGTGCAGAAATAAAACTATGGAAAAAAAAACAAAGAACAAACAAACAAAAAACAACAACAACAACAAACCATCGTTTTCTTCATAACCATGACCTGACCGTATTCTGGTTTAAATCTTTGCTTCTTCTTGTCAGCTTGAATTTCCTCCTGTGTGACACTTGAGTGCTAGAGGAATGCTTACACTTCACTTTAGAGTAGCTGTACGAAGTGCCGGGGCACTGATGCGAGAAAACACAACAATACAAACTTCTGTCAAATTGCTGAGGCTGAGAGACACAGTGCTGCTCGACACAATATGACAAAGTGCTTGCCTCTTTTTTATGCCCCTTTGAGCATCGGTAAGAATGAATGTGTATCCACTGAGCGCTTGAACCTCAGGACTCACGAGCTACATGACTCATGGTACAACCCTTTCTTATTATTTACTGTATAATATACCACAGTTTGTTGTGACGTTTAACTGGATGTTCTAATAATCGTTAATTACACTAACCATCTGAAAGTAGGTCTTTATGGTCCGCCATACTGAGGAGAGAGCAGCTGCCTGCCAAAACCCACATTCCCAACCAGTCGCAGAAGTACTTTCAGTAAGAACACACATCTGATAACCTTACGTCATCTTAAACAACCCTTTGACTCCTTAATAATTGCTTGTAAGTCGTTCTGAATCGTCTCTCAACAACCCATGTTCATGTATTTATGGCTACAAACCTAAATAGCTTCTAACACAAGGCTGAATCCCAAATCTCTCTGATCACTTGGTATGTGGAACAATGGATTGTGCACCAAAGCATTAGGCTTTCTATTTAATGCTATTTGAGATTTAACCACTAAAAGTAACCCAGAAGTTAACTGAGATTATATTGTATTTCTGAAGTAGAATAAGTGGAAATGCACAGAGAAACTTAGAAGGTTTACAAGACAGTCCACCACCTCCATGGTTTATTCTCCTAAAGCATAGTACCGGTAAGAATTTAAACCTACCTTCACTCCTGTTATTTCTATTTCTTCTCTCTGCTGCTTTGTGCTCGTGCTAAACTGCATAATTTCCACAATATTGTGTGTTTGATACTTCAGTTTCATCACACATTTTTAATGAACAGTGAAAGCAATTAACAAATGCACTATGACTAAGTTAATCAATCTACACAGTGATATAAAAAGGTAGGCAAGCTAACACGTTTAATTTTTATCTAACACATTTTATATAATCACTCCTTACGTACTTATGTTTGTTTGTCGATCTAGCGCTAAGCCGTTAGAAGCCATGGGAACTCCAGTTAATGAAGCTCATGTCAAGCCATTATATTACGATGTGTGTCTTTCTTAAGCACCCTGTAATGAAATGCTCTGATCGGTGTAGCTTTATAAATTGAAATTCAGTATTCGAGAGCGCACAAACCACAATCTTGCTTTTGTCCCACATCACCGTGCCGCTGGAAATATCTGCCATGATTTGTGGTTAAAAACAAAAACGCACTTTTCAATCACTAGGACTTCAGAAATTGTTATCGCACAAACTTATTTTTAAAAAATGACTACAGAGGAGTATTATTCACACATCGGTCACTTGGTTAGGTACCCCTATTCAAATATCTCATCAGCTAATCACATGGCGACAACTTAGCAAGCATTTAGGCATGTAGACATGGTCATGATGAAGACTTCTGCTGAAGATTTTAATTATGTTCCTTTTTTATTATTTTATAAAAATTTTATTTATTTATTATTATTATTATTAATTTATTTTGTTTTTATTTTTTATTTTATTAGATTACTATATCATTTATGTGAAGCACTTTGGGACATTCTTGTTGTTAAAGTGCTATACAAATAAAGATGAGTTGAGTTGAAGTTCAAACTGAACATCAGAATGGGGAAGAAAGGTCATTTAAGTGATTTTGAATGAGAAATGGTTGTTGGTGCTAAACGTGCTGGTCCAAGTATTTCCGAAAAGGCCGATCTACTGAGATTTTCACATATACCGTAAATATCTGTAGGGTTTACAGAGAATGGTCTGAAAATGAGGAAATCTCCTTGTTGATGCCAGAAGTCAGGAGGATTGCCAGTCTTGTTTGAGCTGATAGAAAGGCAACAGTAACTCAAATAATGTCTCGTTACAACCCAAAGTATATCTGAAGAACATCTCTGAACCTTGAAGGAGATGGCCGTCAGCAGCAGAAGTCCGCACCAGGTGCTGCTATTGTCAGCTAAGAACAGGAAACTGGGCGGTATACTTCAAAGGGGTTCATCACAACTGGACAACAGAAGATTGGAAAAAACACTGCCTGTCCTGATGAAGGATGATCATTAGGATGACAGGGTCAGAATTTTTGGGAGCAACATGAAAGCATGGATCCTTCCTTCCTTGTATCATTGATTCAGGCTGGTGGTGGTGGTTTAATGGAGTGTGTATATTTTCTGGCCACACTTTTGGCTTAGTCCCAATTGAGCATCATTTGAATTCCAAAGCTTAACCGAGTATTGTTGTGGATAATGTCCATCCCTTTAAGACCAGAAAGCTAATAGAGCTAAAATCATCTCAAACTGGTTTCCTTAACATGACCGCTGTACTCGCCATCACCAGATCTCAATGCAAATAGAGCACCTTTGGGATTTGGTGGAACGGCAGATCAGGACACAAACCTGCAGCCACTGCGTGGATGGGTAGACATGATAGTCTATCCATGTCATCATGATGGATAGACATGGTCCATCATGTCTATATGGACCAAAATCTCTAAGGAATGTTTCCAGCACGTTGTTCAGTTATGAAGACAAAACCCAGTACTAGCCAGGCGTGCCTCATGAAGTGGCCGGTGAGGGCATATTTCTTAAATCTAGGATTGGGAAATGCTTATTGAATGACTCGTCTTCAATATCACAGATGTTAAAAAAAAAAAAAAAAAAAAACACAAGCTGAAACTGTATTATCCTTCGAGCTCAGCGGTGTTGAGCGTTTGAACCCATTTAACATTGTGTAAAAACTGTATCACGGCATTCCGCCAGCGGTGGAGGGAAAACCGAAAACATTCAGTATCCTACTGCTTTATTTCTAAGCCTCCGGTTCACCATTATGACACACTTATGCATAATTCAAATCCACATTCACAATTTAAATGAGCAGTTGCATTCACACACAGGAAAGATCGGTTCCCTAGCATTATGACAGGCCTCAGAGTGACGGTATGAGGCTGAGCAGAGGTACGATGTGATAGCTGCGCTCGTACTCGTGAGAGGGGGAAGGGCACTGCACTCAGCGGTTTTTATTACATTGTCACATCATGTCAGTTCGCTTAAGCCAGTTGCAGCAGACGCGAGCGGTGAAGGAAAGAGGAAGGAGAGAGGCACTCAGTCTCAGGCTGTAATGCGCTCAGACAGCTGGAGCCCCGTGATTAGTTTGGAGTGGTATTAGCCACATTAATGAGTTAAGTTCAGCCAAATGACTGGTAATTTTAATGTAATAAGAGCAGAAAGATTTAGTGAAGCTTGGAGAAAAGATTTCGAGTGTGTTTGTACAACGGTGTACACAACTGGACAATTGGCACTTCTACTAATATGGTTAATTTTAGTTGTAAATCCTGGTACAAACACAATCGCGAACGATGTAACGTGTGCTGTCAAAATACAACAGCGTTCAAATCAAACCGTGGTTTTGAGAGTAAAAAATCCTCTACACTAATGCACTTATCCCAGAGTTGGTCAGTACCCAGGAGCCGGTGGCCTTCCAGGAACTCCTTTGGTGTTGGTGAACGATTGTGTGTACAGTTCCCACAATCAGATGCGCCTCTTCCACAAGTTTACGATAAGTTATCCATTGATTTTCAAGGATCAGACGTTCCACTCTCTGAATGTTCACGGTAACGACTCCATCTTGGTCGGGATCGTCATTCATGGACGTAGGGCTTTCTTTAAAACGTTTGCACCATGCAGATGTTTTACTGCGGCTAAGAGTCTCATCTCCGTACTGTGCTTGAAATCTTCAGTAAATGTCGATGGGTTTTACGCCTTCATTCACGAGAAATTTCATCACAAGTCCCAGTTTAGATTGAATTCCCCATGTAGACTTATAAACACTATTTCAAGTGCAAATATTCGGAAGTTCCATATTTGAATGTTCTGTTCTTCTATGCACAGGCACGTCTCAGAAGTATATTCTCAAATAGAGCTATTTATAGGCCTGAAAATGTCTGAATATATCTGAAAGTTTGAGTTATTTTAGACATACAGTACCTTGTTGCAAAAAAACAACAACAAAAAAACAGCAGCATGAGTAATATATAAACATTTGGATGATCTTGTCTGCTCTTTATCATAGCGATAAAGATCAATTAAGACCAAATCCAAACAAAATATTTCAGCAAGCCATAACTTGACAAATATGCAACTGTAGGTTTTCTGTTTCAGAAGTTAAAGAAATCTTCGACTCTTCAACAATCCAGGAAAATTTCACACATTTAGCACGAATAGTTCAAAAGTAATTGCTTGTCATTTTTGCACAGTTTTGCATTTTTTTTTATTTAAGGAAAATTAGGGCCATGTGCCCTTATAAAAGTATCTAAAAGTGTAAAAACTAATGAACATAACAAGCCTGAAATTTTGCACATTATTTATGGCCAATATTTTCAAAAATTATAGAGGAAGTCGGTCTGGAATATTTGAATGTTTACAATCAAACAATACCAACACTATTTTTATTAACAGAACTACAAAAATGATTCGCTAAAGTGTCTCTGTTAATGCTCATGTTTGTTTGTTTGTACACATCATGTAAATGTCTATGCTAAAAACAAAAATCTATTTTGCATAATAGCACCCCTTTAAATTTAAAGGTAAACAGTAATTATTTTCCAAACATAACCTTAAGAAAAATACTGTTCAGGAAATTAGTATTTATTGTGTATTTATAACATGAGGGATAACTAACTTGTTTCGAGTAAG
This sequence comes from Clariallabes teugelsi, assembly GCA_030014215.1. Taxonomy (NCBI): domain Eukaryota; kingdom Metazoa; phylum Chordata; class Actinopteri; order Siluriformes; family Clariidae; genus Clariallabes; species Clariallabes teugelsi. The sequence goes on from JAQMYG010000007.1 coordinate 23,152,953, forward strand.
TTCTACTGCATTAAGTGAAACTATAAATGGGTTACAATTAACTGTTAAAGAACAAACCTTTTCTGCACAGCTGCCTTTTGATCCTCGCTACTTGTATTCCATCACTAATATATTTATATGTTATATAGTTCATATTCATATTTACATTACAGGATTGTGTACTTTTTAAAACCTCTGACTTTTTGTATTTTTCATGATACATGTCTAAGACTTGTATATAAAAGACTGAAACCATTATCATCTGAAGATTGCGAGTTTGATTCCTGCGTGATGAAACAGCCGCCTGTAGCTAGGAACCTAGCAAGCACATTGGCCACGCTCAATCTCTTTCGAGAGGGACTTGCACTGATCAATCATTGCTTTCATCTACACACCAATCAAAGGCAACGATAGGCCCCTGTGAGCTCACGCAAGCGGAAGCGGTGAATAGCGCTTTCCTACAAATGTGTTACACCTGTGTAGCTCCCTAACCGATTGATGAGCGACAGTTCGAAAAGATGTGGTCGGCAGCTTCATGCGCGTCACAGGAAGCGCGTGACTTAACAAGCCGGGTGCAAATTGGGACATGACTAAATTAGGGGGAAGTTATGGACAAAATCCTTGGAGATTGATGATGTTAAACACTTTTGGATACGTTGCTATAAGAAAAGAACTCATACCACATTATCTACACAACTTTGTTCCTTACTTAATAGGAAACTAAGTATGAATTACCGAGCACCAGAACCGGATTTTATAATGGGAACAAGCCCAGCACTGAAGATTCACACAGCCAATCAGTAACAGTCGTGTCATATAATTACACAGCATGACACGCCCCCTAGATTAGCACTTCAATGAGGTAATTATAATCCAGCACATTACAGTTAATCAATTATTATTAACAGCAGTAGCAGGAGGATGAGAGTTATTAGCATTATCATCACTGAGAACTCGGTATAGATGGGACTCGTCAACACTAATAGGATAATTGTCAAGCTATTGATGGCTGTTGCATTTTATCTTCCATATCTATTAAGCCATTACAGTATTATATGTATTGTAGTTTCCACAAGCAAGAGTCTCTCTGGAAACATGCTACACGCTTCTTAAAGCAAGATTGCCTTTTTCTAAAGAAAATTGTGTTTCTATAATCCTATTTGCAAATGTTAAGGTGTGAGCAGATACCCACAAAAACCGCTGTATTTGTATATCTGTAGTTAATCACGCTGTGAATTTTCCATCCCGCTCTACCCCACCCCCATCCCCAGGCGAACTGCAGACTCAGGCGCGGATAACGCCTAGCCGTGCAAAAGCAGATCTGCTGACCCTTGAGGCTTGATTCAGCTTTTCTCCATCTAGCTCGCGAGTGCCTTAATGATTTGAGCACTTCATGCGAAGCCTTGCTGAATGCTTGCAGACGCGCCTCGCTCCCTCAACGCAGTCTTTTCAAATCTCCTGGTAGGAACTGAGAGTCCTGGCTGCTTTTAGTCAAACCAGATTCCTCTTGCTGCAGGGATGGACTGAAACCAAAGCTCTCAGGCTTCCCACAAGCTGTGTGGGTTTTCTTTTCTTTCCTTTCTTTTTAAACTCAAACTCAACTCCATGGTACATTCTATGGTTTTTACACCGCCCTGTTGGAACAGGAGGGCATGGTGGGGTTACAGCCATATCCCTAATGCACTATGACACTAACCAATTCCAAATGCCATCCAACGTTTGGGGGGTTGCTGAAGTGGGGACTGAGGATTTGGGGAATTTGTCAGCGAGACTGAAAGGAGGCTCGGCATGGCAGCCACCATGTGAGCCGTCTCTGCTCTCTGAGTCAGGGTGGCCTGTTCTAACGGGCTGAACAGGGAAAATAGATTAATGCTGCAGCCATTAATAATTCCTGCAACTGTTCCCTGTGAGCATATTAATCACTCTGCTTCTCTGTCAGACAAAGAGCCTGGAGTGAAACAGCATTACTGCGGGAGCAGCGGAAAGCTCTGGACTCAATTGGTACCATGCAGAGCAGAACACATCTTACTCCAGAGAATCTAATAACCATCGACGGCTACAAATGCATCTCCCCGACTTAATCGCCTTCACGATTTGCGGATTTTCCAGCAATATCGCTTCAGGACATGTGATCAGAATCGTCCATTGTAATTTTCACTAACTAGTGTTAAATCTGAGCTGTGAGGAAAAATCATCTTAGAGCTAGATCACTATATTCAGATAATCAAAATATGTCAAAGAAAATGTCATTTGATATTTCTCATTATGAGATTAGGATATAACAAGTCTCTTTACCCTATTTCTAAACATAAGCTTACAATGCACTTAAGAATATTTCAAGCTTGACGTACAAGTCTGGACACACCTTCTAATTCCATGGTTTTTCCAGATTTTTATTTCTGTCTACACTGTAAAACGACCAAAATAATCTCATTTAAACAGTTGAGGTGTATCTGTAAATCCTTCATAACGGCTCTAATCTGAGGTGCTGGTTGTTAATTGGTGATTTCTGAGGCTGGTGACTCTAAATGAACTTCTCCTCTACAGCAGAGGTCAGTTTTGGTCTTGGTTTCCTGGGAAAGTCTTCATGAGAGCCAGTTTCATCACGATGCTTGATGGATTTTACAAATGCACTTGACACAATATTGTTCTTGCAAGAACTGTTCCAGAACAGCTGACCTTTATGCCTTGTTGTTGTTGTTGTTAATTAATTACCTAATGCCATACGTGTTATGTAATAGCTTTAAAATTTCCAGTATTGTTATAGAAATTATTAAAATAATCTAATCATTTTAAATGCTAGTTGTCCATACTTATGAAATTTTTACTTGCTAAGATATCATTCTTTTGTGTTGTAACATCAACATTCAGAATACAAGAAAGCTTAAAAATGTTTAGCTGCAAATGTTTAGACTGCGCTTTCATGTTTGCTTGTTTTTTCCGATTTTCTCTCCTAATTAAGTCGTAGCCAATCTCCACCCGTCATTAAGGATCTCCCTCATCAAGGCTACAACCACCAACCAGGGAGGGTAAAAACTATCACGTGTTTCGCTACACACTTTAGTCACTAGAGGAAAGTGCTATACGCTTCGTGACTAGCTAGCATAGTGATGCTAGTGAACAGCGCTCTCAAGGCCCCCGTGTTGCTGGAGGCAACAGCATCACCCCTCAATTCGAAAATATGGGATTCGAACTTGAGATCCCCGGTTCACAGGACAAGCTTGTCACCACTGCGCCATTCAGGAAGAGACAGTCTGGTTTATCCAAGAGTTAGGATTATGTTTTAATATTATTCACATGAACACAAAGCTGCTTTGACATTTTGTCGCACCCACTGTGCAGGTCTACAATACCACTGGTGATGTCATACTTTTTTTAGTCAGACAAGCATAACGTGATGTCACACCCCTTTTAACCTTCTGACCAATCATGTCAAGTCAAGACACAAGTTAGAAAATCTAACAAGGCGGACAAAGCGTGGTGAAAAGTCTTCGAGTTGGATGTATACAAGGACACGAACAACCTGGAACAGGTAAACATCTGAAACTCCAGCAAAGGCAGACGATCTCCTCACTGGAGTGACCCTAAACTTTACCCTCATTTTTATTTGCATGGTAAAACCGTTGCCATGGTTACAGCATGGTCGCCTTGTAATTCGTCCCGGCAGTCTCCAGCGTCAATACTGATCTTTCCTGAAGCGACGCGGGTAGGAGTGGCGAGCAGCCTGTCCTTTCAAGAAGTGTTCGCAAGCTGGACGCCTGGGTGAAAAAGATTTTGCAGATGAACCGTTTCGTTGCGGCTCTGGAGTTTAGATTGTGCGGATCTTCGGGTGAGAACGGCGACGCGCAATTAGTCACAGTCCTCTATACACGAGATATGATGGCTCCATTATCGTTCATTAATGAGAACACTCGAGTACACGGCCGCTCCCCCGCACTCACACACTGCTTAGATCTTTATTCTATTCTTTCGCTGTAAAGACGGAGAGGCGGGAGGAGAAAATCTTCATTAGCGGCAGAGCTTGGAACACTGGCGGCTTCGCAGAAAAAACGGAGAGGGGTGGGAGGGAGTGAGCGAGAGAGCGAGCCAGCGAGTGAGCAAGACGGCACAAGAGAGAGGCAGAGGAATAAATTGAGGCTGATCTAGTGTGCTGCATTTTGAAGAGGCCAGATTTGCATATCTGTGCAGCAGAGCAGAGGGAGAAATGTGTCAGTGCTGACAGCTCGCTGAGAATCTTAAAGCTCCACAGCCAGCGGCACTCTCTTTCACTCCCTCTCCTTGTCTGCCTGACTCCGGGTAACCCCTCTCCAGAGAGTCAGAGGTCACCAGGCGCTCCTGTGCGCTCGGCCCTCTCGAGGCAGCGTTCGGTTAACGATCAGCAGCTCTCTAGAGGGAGGACCGGCTCGAGCTTTCCTGCCGGAAGGGCAAACGGAGACATCTGCAAACGTGTTTGCGTGCGCGTACGAACGAACGAGCAAGCAGATTGCAGGGCGGACGGGGGGGAAAAAATGACAAGTCCGACACATCCCCGCATGCAAATGGAAATCGCAGAATGTAAATGTTGACGAGCAGGAAATTGAGCAGATTTTTTTTTTCTCCCCCTGGTCTCTCAGGCAAGGAGTGGACTCGCACACACTTAGCATTCAGCAGCGGCAGCACTCTTTCACAGCTCAATCTCAGGAGAGAGCCTGTGATGTCTCGGAGAGCGGCGCGCAAAGCCCCGCCGGCTCTTAACTCATGAATCTTGCTGAACCCGTTGCAGTTTGATCTGCTGCTCTGGTTGGACGTGTCGGCGGGAAATCGCTCGTGGGATACCAGCTATCAGGGCCTCTTGATTGTATATGCAAACATGAATCAAACCCAGCAGGGAGAAGATTCCCGATTGCACGCTTCTGCTCTACCCTCCTCCCTCCCTGCGCTCGCTGCTCCTTTGTGCTGAGATTTCTGAGAATTACATCTCGCAGCATAATAAGCTCGGCGTTAACGCAAAGGTCCTGCGAACAAACCGCTCCGAGCTCTAGCTCTTGGTCTAAGCCTGGGAAAAAGAAACACACTCTGTACAGTGTAGCACTGACGAACACTGCTTTCGCTGGGATAAGGAGCATGGAAAGATAGCACACAGAAATCACTCAGTGTGTCACTCCCTCTGGGCAAAGCAGTGGCAGAAAAGGGCAAGAAGCAGTTAAGCGTGAACTCACATACACATACACAATCTCTCTCTACCTCACACACACACACATACTGTGGCATGCTGCAGGGGAGAATGACATTGATCTGTCGGCCCCTGTCCATCCGTCTAGCTGAAAGAGGGAATGGGATTGTTAATAAAAATGGAAATTGAGCCGCACACGTGGCCAGAAGCCATGCACAGCTGGCTGGCTCTATCTGACATCTCGCTGTAGGAGCTCTCAGTGGCTCTGTGCCTCTGATCTGGGCAAATACACATACACCAAAACTAATAACCCTGGTTGGAGGCAGCGGGTGAGGATAAACGGTTTGATGTCGTGATATGCACTAAAACGTTAACAATTCAACCCGAGTCTCAGCGAAGCGACAGGAAATTACCTGAGCGCTGGACTAGGCTCTCCAGGACATGTTTGAGCAGTCATAAAAGCAGGCATAATGGCCAAACAGGAGAGGCTACAATCCCAGCTCAGATTACAACTGCCGGCACGGAAAACATGTCTCCTGAAGCTTTCCTCTCATCACAAACATAGCCTGGATGTTGAAGGTATAGTCGGATTTCTTGAGCTCTCCACATTCTCAAGGCTGTTTGGAAACAGATTCAATTCAATTCAATCTTATTTGTATAGTGCTTTTAACAATCGTCATTGTCGCAAAGCAGCTTTACACAATCAAAAGAATTATTTAAGTTTGTATGGAATGCGAGTGTGCAGGAATCAAAATGGTCAGATTGTCCCTGGTGAGCAAGCCGAGGGCGACAGTAGCAAGGAAAAACTCCCTGAGATGGTAATAGGAAGAAACCTTGAGAGGAACCAGACTCAACAGGGAACCCATCCTC
>JAQMYG010000007.1:23174764-23191578 GCA_030014215.1 Clariallabes teugelsi
CTAACAATGCAAGTGAAAATGTCTTGTTCTATTGGTAGATAATTTTGCTAGATTTCAGGAATTTACTTCTTAAAAGAAGCTAAATTGTCCATCAATAAAACAAGATTCGGTTGAAAGTTTGGCAAAATTTGACTAAAAATAAGCTTAATAATTTTATTTTTTGGCCCGGGCCAATGCCCAAACCCCAGCCACTGGATGCAGTGCCGGTCCCAGGCCTGGGTAAAATGCTCGAAAAGAGCAGCCTAAAGACCAACAACAATCTTATTTTAGGTTTATTGTAATCTTATTTTAAGAAATTATAGCTTGGTTTGGCTAGATTCAAGAATATTTCACTGGCTAAGATGTAAATTGTTTTGCAGTGAACCACAAAAACTAGACCGTACGCCAGAGGATGACACAGCTCCAAGCTAACAGCGCAAAGTGAAGAGACCATAGCTTAACGCTCAAGTTTTCAATTCGTCCACAAAACTGTTTAGGGAAAAAAATTAGCGGCTAAATTTCACTTCAGTAAAGTTGATGTGAAAGAGAAAGTAAGCACTAACAGAAACAAAAGTGCATCTTTCATGTCCTCAACCTTTTTCACTTCAATGAACTGGATTCCCCCCCTGCCCCCGTTAGGTCTGAAAAAGCAGAAAAAAAAACCCACTTTCAGGTGTCTCCTGTTTCGCCGTAGAAAGAGATCAAAAACTACACATGATACAACATAGACTTTGACACCATTAAGCATTAAATGAGACTAAAACACCTTTTAAGATATACTTTCTGACAGAGTAATAAGCTTAATGAGCCTGCCATTAACAGGAAACATTGTGCCAATAATTGGACTGTCCTGTGTAAACCGAGTGAAGCTGAACAGCCAATAAAGCTCAGAACACTTTATAAATTAAATGTCAGAATTTGAGTCTTGACCACATTCCCATGAAAAAAGCTTAGCGTTTCTATGAAGTATCTCATTTACCTAATCGATTTCGAAATAATATACCATTCTGTGTATTATAAAATCGTTTAGCTGACGCCTTTCACCCCCAAATTGAATTACAGATGTCAGCTCCAAGCCCAGCCAACCAGCACCGGCTTTGGATTAAATGCCTTGCTGAAGGATGCCATGCGCTTAATAACTTGGTTCACATCCAAGATTCTCAGGGCAGCAGCACCACCGCATGATCATCAGCTCTGCTCTCCACAAAAAACACTCTCCAAAATACACACTTACATTTGTTTACCGCAACGTGAACACAATGTTCAGATATTTCGGCAGACCGGTACAGAAACACAAGCGCACCAGTTTTTTGTAAATGATCCAAAATGAATGTAAGGCCATTACTACTAAGTATTTCTACAGTATATTAGGAAATAAAATTTAGCGACTGGCAAAGACAACAATAAAAGGCTTGATGCAGGCTTTGCCAGTTTGGTTGTACGCAAAGCACCAAGCTTTGTTAGCATTTCTCAATTAGAATATTAGCATCAATGGACGACAATAGAATATAAAAAAAAATTTCAAGTGTCTTTCTACATTATGCCTCGCGAACACTTATATTAAGTCACCTTATGATGAGAGCAAACAAACTGAATAGGATGTCATACTGGATTTAGAAATGGCAGATTGTGTTTGGATAATGGGTTAGAAATGAAAATCATAGAAATAAAATCATTCAAATTAAAATTTTAACCCAAAACAAAGTTTAAGCAATTTTTATTAAATTAGCATCACTACATAATATTGATAATTATTTATATTTATTATGATCATATACAATAATTTCTTTGCAATTTGTGTAGAAACCTGGTAACAGTTACTATAAAAACATTAAGCAAGAAATTTAATACTTTTATCTTGTTACATATAGATTCACAGAGAGTACCAAATAATAAGCACGTATTTATGTACATTAACAGCAACTGCAACTTATTATTGTACAATTTATACTATATATATTTTTGCAAGGACTCATACTAAAATGATTTTAAAAACTTGATTTAAAAAACAGGAATTTAAAATTCCTGTTTTTCCGACTCTGACTAGTCGGCTGTAAATTTCCCCAATGTTGCACTTGTAATAAAACTTGTATTAAGCGTCTCTTGAGGGTTTGGTTTTGGAGTTATGACAATTTGTTTAGGACTCGTGCCAAACCCCTTTGCTCCCTTGGCTCGCTCACTTTTTTTTGGTCCAATCGGGGAAACAAGACACGTCATGAACAAAATCGAAAAACCTTAACTACTTTGAAAATAAAATAAAAAATCATGTCGATTACTACAGATATTTAACCCCTTCACAAGCGGTTGTAACCTCACTCCATTGAAAGTGAATGGGGATTTAGAGGGTAGAGACAGTAAGTCAGCAAAAAAACCTCCTCAGATCCTAGACTGTCGGTTAATGCTCAATTTTGCACAAACCCCAACAAAACAGATCAAGATGCCCAGCCTGATGTCTTCTCTCAAACGATGCAAAAAAAAGCAATGCTCTAGCAGCGGTATCCTGCTCAAAAGCAGATGACTGGATTCATGTCCCTGTTCATGTCACTACAAGGGATAAATGTATAAAATGTTTAAATGTATATGTATACTCTAAATGCTTATATCTTGGGAACAGTGTGGGGTATGAATGCGTCGTTTTTACAGTCATACCCAGGAAAACCGGTGCATCGTCTTTCAGCACCTACTTCACCATTTCTCATGGAACTGTCTCTAGTTATTATTATTATCATCATTATTATTATTACTATTATTATTACAGAAAGCAGACATTTCAGTGGTCACTGATTAGGTGCTTTAAAATCATTGTAATCCATGTCCATATCCCCATCTCAGGCGGCTTGGCTTTCTCATTCCTACTGATGCAACTGTGTGAGAATCAAAATAATAGCCTTTGCCTAAGCGTATCCACTCCTGAATGTGTGTAACTGTCTTTTTTTCAGCTGTTATGCAAGTTTCAAGTATTCGCTTCAATTTTCTTTTTTGTGTAAAGGTAAAAGAGCCATCACAGAATAATAAACACAGACAGGGGATTTTCCCTAAGGGGAGGATTAGGAGATCTGGCAATCAGATAACACACATTCAGAAAAATTGGTTGGTGTGAGTGCAATCCCATAATAACACAAAGTATTGGCTTATATATGGTGAAATGAAGAGTGAGACACCTATCCAATGTTATGTTGTAACTATGGTGTGCAACGTTGTCTTATGTATGCACTGAAAATTAATTGAGCTAGATTTTTTTAATAGTCATTTTTAATTTAGGTAAAACAGCATTCGAGTTCAATTTTATTCTCTTGCCCATGTAGCGTTGTGGATAAGATAGAGCAAGACTCATCCACACAAATAAAATAAATGTATAAGACAATGCCGCATTTAGAGGAACATGAATTCAATCCAATTTAGTCATTGGATTTGGGCTGATTGGGTAATCCCAGGGGACTCCACAGGCTTTTACAGCTGATCTCAGTCATTATCACTCAAACATAAGCTGTAAGTCCATCCATGTAATATTCAGGACTGAGCTGCCACAGATGTTTCTTTAAAATCAACTTTACACTTCAGCCATTTAAACACAAGCTACTGCATTGGTACCATGCCCTGGTAGCTTTCTGAAATAAGTTTACAACAAACCAAATATAAGACTATTAAGCTTTTTTTCCTAATCAAATTTTTACAAAACTTTTAAGCAAAATGTCTTTTTCTATTGGCAGATAACTTTGCTAGTGTTGGGAATTTATTTCTTGAAAGAAGCAAAATTCTCTGACAATAGAAGAAGAAATGTTCACTTTCAATTTTAGTAACATTTGATCAGAAATTAGACACCTCATTTAGATAATTCTTGAGAAATGAGAACTTCTCGTTTTTAAACACTGCAGCCTTCCATGAAATATTTCTGTTCTTCTTTTATTCTCCGAAATCACTAAAACATTTTGGAATATAAAACTTATTATGCTTTTGCAATAGATTTGTCTTATTTGTTGTTTGTATTATTTACTGAGATCTGACAAGAGTAGTACTTCAGACTGTCTGGCTGAAATACAGGATTGCTCCTCATTAACGACACTTATTAAGATGCACTTAAGGCTGATTGCATTCTTTCTGCATTAATGTAATTAGGGCATCTATATCACACGCTAGTCACTTAGTATAATAAGTAATAATACATGTATATACTACAGAACATACACAATGCTACACAGTTCCTATAGGACGAGCGATTTTGGATTGTGGATGTGTTTTATGTCTTCTTGAATCTAGGAAAACATATTTATAATTTCTTAATCTATAACTTAGTGAACGAGGCAGGGTACACCCTGGACAGGGTGTCAATTCATAGCAGGGTACACACACATATACACACACACACTCTCATTTACACAGAGATGGGAATCGAACCCGGACCCTGGAGGTGCAAGGCGTCAGTGCTAACCACTGCATCACCGTGCCTGAAGAATGTTCATTAAAATTAATTGGAATCCACCAGTGTACATTTTAATTAGCTAACCTTAGACCAGGGATGCCACTTAAAAATTTACGATAGGAACAGACAAATAGGCCACTATCTGGTTTTGACAAATAGCAAAAAAGCAAGATGATGTTTGTAGGCCACTGTTTCTGAGTGATTATATTGTTTATTATGATAGTTCCAAATGGAAAACTGGCAAGAACACCGTAAACTGTAAACAACTAAGCAAGCGAAATATTCTCCAATCTAGCTGAAACTCACTGTCATTTCTTGAAATAAGATTATTAAGCTTATTTCTAAAATTGTATGTGAAAATTTCTTATTTTATCTATAGAGAATTGTCCTTCTTTTAAGAAATACATTCCAAAGTTAGCAAAATGATATGTCAATAAAACAAGAAATATTTTGCTACATTTTAGTAAATTGTTTAAAAATAAGCTTAATAATAATATACTTGGTTTGTTGTTAATATGTATTTATTTTATATGTATTTATTTTATGAAAGTGTAGTCAAGATATCTTCACTAGTTTTTTTGTTTTGGAGGTAAAATTCAGGCCTACAGTAGCTAAAACATTTAATAGCATGAAAATCATCATAAAAGTCATAAAATGATGACGCTGCCATTGAACTCAAACAAAAAAATCTTATCTTCTTATTAAATCTTATTAATCTTATTAAAAATTTATTATCAAACTGCATACATCTGCATAGTGGTGGAAAAAGTTTGCTGTCTCACTATATTCCTACAGGTGGTGCGCTCTAAACTATTCACAGCCCAACTGAGCAAACTACTTGATTAGAATTGAAACAAAAACAGAAAAAAACCTATTAAGTACACAACAGAAGAAGAAGTGCTTTGGAATCATTTTCGCTCCACAGATTTGTCCAAGCTCAGCTTGAATGTGCAAGAAGGGGAATCAAATTCAGCATGGGTATACAAACATGACAAAAAAGATGAACGCTGGGCGTGACTGAAGCCGTTCCAGGGACGCTAAAAACTTACCTTAGGAGATCGACTGATATAAAAGAACCAGGAAGCACCAGCTGAAAAATCAGAGCTGTTAGCAGATGTAAAGGTGTGAATGACTCCCGTTCTGATCTACAACCACTTCACACCCCATCTGTTCTACGAGTGTTTGACTACAGCTAACACTCTCAGTCGCTACAATTAACCGTGTACTTGTGAGCTGACAAAAATAATAATAATACAATAAACAAAGGAAGTGTAGGGAAAAAAAGAGCATGAGTGGAAAGAACAGAGTCGCCACCTGTTTTTAAAGAAGATAAAAAGCTTAATATTTGGAAATACACTGGCATATAAAGATGAAAGCATGATCAGATATGACATTTAAGATTTGTTAAAAAAATATAGTATGACATACGACCTCAAAACTCATTCATTACTCAGTAATATTCCTTCTTCTACCTTTTAGATAACTATAGAAAAGATCTAGTCTATAACAACATTCTCTTTTTCGCTGCAGTCCGTCTATTCAACGTGTCATTTCCGAAGAGCTAGAATTTGAATTGCTTCCTCACTACTCTTTGTTTAGAGTATCTTCTCTCTCTTCGACCTGCATGTTTGTACACGATTAATATTTGTAAAAGAGACAAGATTTCTAGACGTCCTACGTTTGGATTAATTCTAATCAATTCACGTGAGATATATGATCTCATTCACAGAGATGGGAGTGTCTTCACCAAGGGCGTTCTTACATTAGGCACGAGTGATTTGCACCGTGCCCAGGAACAATTGCTCCCCCTTTCCCCCAATCCCTCACTGGCCTGCGGTCACTGTTTTTTTGTTTTGTTTTTCGTTCATTCTCAGGGACACTTGCGTATTTACTCTCTATAAAACGGCATGAGGCGATATGCGGTCTACTTGGTTGGTGAGCCGTCATTAAACACAAAAGAAAAAGAGAACAAAGAAGTTAATTTACGCGCTATGCCTAATATTATTTCGGCGTGGCTTCCTACTTTATCAGCCATGGCTGTGTAGGTGAGAGGATGAGATTAGCTGTGACTTCAGAGGAGACCGACGGCATTGATGAGGTCACGTCTAGACAGTGATCTGCTTCTATGTCTGATTCGATCCGGTTCCCGAGCACGGAACGATTGTGTTCTCACTGAAAGTCATGAATGTAAACCAGACTTTGGGGTCGAGTGTTCTCGGAAAGATCTTGAAAGCCCTGTTGTGAAAACGCCCTACGACACCACATACACTTCATTTGAATGAAGACTAATTATTCTGACCTTGATGTGCCTGTTATAAGTGCCTTGTTGATGCTAGGAACGCGTTAACTTAGTAAACACCCTTGTGTCACTTCTGCAAGACGTCCTTTTTAATACTTCTAACAGAAACGGTAAAAAAGGAGCGTCTACTGATGTGTCTTAATAATTAAGAAAAAGGACATAATACTTTTTTTCTGATTGGACATAACACAATCTTTAACAACACACCAACTCAGAAGTGAGGAAAAATAGTTTTTTCTTTATCTGCATGTTTCTCTCTCCATCCATCCATGACTTTCTTTCTAATTTAGTCGTAGCTGATTTCCACCTCTCTCTCTCTCTCTCTCTCTCTCAGAGCAAACGCGCTCTGAACGTCTTAGACATTTATGTTGCGTTTTGTAGTGGTGCTCGATTGACTTCTACACTGGCGTTCGTTTGTCTCTGTCTAATGCCAGCCTGCAGCCCAAATTGTAGTTTGTGTGTTAACCTGTGGAGGCAGTGTGTTTTTTTCACGCCGTATAAGCGCGCAGCCGGACAAGCGCGCAGCCGGACAAACGCGCAGCCGGACAAACGCGCAGCCGGACAAACGCACGTCACCAAAGCCCCGTGTGAACACTCTCATTGACTCCTATGTGTAGAAAACCCTCGGCACTTGATCCGCGCTCACCGGACGCTACGAACGCAAGAAAAACGCTCAATTTTAACGTCCGTGTGAACAAGGCCTTACAGAGCCTTACAGGATGGCTGTAGCATCACCCAGGAATCAAATAATTCTTCTAGATTAGCTTATGCAAAGTCTATAAAAAAAATTAAAAAAAACTTCATGAATTTGGATTCGGATGAGACTAAAATCCTCCCATAAAACCTCTGTATGTAAAACTAATCCAAACCAAACAGACTCCTTTTTTTTTTTTTTTTTAATTACACAAGATTACCCAACTAATGATACACCTGGTCTCGTCTTTGAATAAAACCCGTTCCTGGTGTCACACGGATCCTCTGCAGTGTTTTTACTGTACGTCAAATCGTTCAGCTAATCCCTGACATGTTACCGAAGAAAAGAAAAAAAAAACACATATGTGAAAACAGGCCTCGACACTCCAGGGTGTTTAATTTAGTCAACACTAAAAGCGTGACGCTTTAATAACGGCTCTAATACGCAGCGCTGCGACGCGGCAACGAGCTCATGTGAATTTCTCTCGAGGTGTTCGCTGGGGTTCCAATCCATCGTGAAAAGACTGCAGCTAAACCCTGCCTGCTCCCCCTGGGCAGGAGCTCAGCAGTATCTTACATTAACAGATGGGCCTCGCAAATACTCTCGAGCGTGTGTGTGTATATGTTTGTGAGAGCCCGAGTGCGAATGTGAACAGAGAATAATGGCTTCTAGGACTCGGGGTGAAACCGAACGAGTCATCGAGTGAAAGGCACATGCGAGACTTACAGATCTTGTGTTTCCCTTTCATGGGGAATTTCACCAGGAGCTCCTGGGGGTTGGTGCAAATGAAGACGAATGGAGAGGCGGACTCGTCACTGCTGCGAGGATACTGTAGAGAGAGAGAGGGAGAGAGAGAGAGAGAACAATCAATGGAAACAATGAGGTTTAGGTTTAGGAAGGAAAGGCTTTTCAAAAGCATCGTAATTGATAGAAAGCACGAGCAAGAGTTCGGAATTGACTGACACTTTCATGAGAAAGGTGACATCTATCTAATCTGTCGGGGTAGCGCCGCGGGTCATCTTATTTCCTCGCCGCTATCAGATGGTGCTGTGATTGCATCTCAGCAGTCAGGAAACACAACACCCTTTTTTTTCCTTTTTTTTCCTTTTTTTTCCACCCCACTCTGCCTGTGGTCTTTTAAAAGAGAGCTGGGGAAAAAAAAAAGTTCAGGGCGCTATACTGATATATTAGCAGCAGCGCTGTACGTGCGGAAGTGACGGATTCTTATAGCTGAACAAACTGTTTCGGGATTGTTATACCGTTGCTTTTTTACAAATGATGCACGCCTGAGGAAACAGACATCAGCTGCCAAACACATTTCACTCTTTAAAAAAAAAAGAAAAAAAGAAAAGAAAAAAAAGAGAGAGAGACATGGCAACCGTGCGAATTCCTGGTTAGTGAAATCTCTAGCTTATATGCTCTTGCCTGGCTGGTAGATAAGCAGCAAGCGTTTGGAATACTCCAGTGTTTGATAAGGTTAATCGGAGCTGGCAGAAATTCTGAGGAAAGACAGAACAAAAGCGCATAGTGTGTGTGTGTGTGTAGGCTGAAGCCTATTTAAAGGGTGACAGACTGCTCGATGGCTCAGTGAGAATAATGGAGCATCAGGCTTTAACAACAGAGAGATCGGCTACTCTTTTATAGCCTCCTTTTTACTGAACGCGGTGGCTCTGCCTCAATCCCCTCATTTGCCATAAACCGCCGACTTGATTGATACTGCATATTAATCTCAAATCAAGACGCAGTTAATGTTTAAGGAAGGGGGCATCCTGGTTAAAACCTAAGTATGCAGGACTAAGTATTTGCCTAGGAATAAAGGGAAAAAAAAATTATAATACTGTGAATAATTGGACAATTTGTCAATTAAGGCTCTGCTTTCCGTCCTCGTCTGCGTCATTAGGATTTCAGATTTCAGTCAGTGGAATTTAATTCGCTCTAAATTTCTACCTCAGAACGATTGCTTTAATTAGGTGATAATTGAAAATAAATAAAAAAACTTAATATTTCGCTTTCACTTGAGGCACTGTATATCAGTCATTAAGTAAAGTTGTGCATCAATGTTTTTTTTTTTCTTTTTTTAATAGGGTGTTTATAGAGTGATGCTGATCTTCTTCACGTACTAACCTGCACATTTTAATTGCCGGATACAGCAGGGTTATTTTTAATGACGGCCACAAATGTCTACATAAAAAGTGAAGTGAAAGG
Organism: Clariallabes teugelsi; assembly: GCA_030014215.1. Classification (NCBI taxonomy): domain Eukaryota; kingdom Metazoa; phylum Chordata; class Actinopteri; order Siluriformes; family Clariidae; genus Clariallabes; species Clariallabes teugelsi. The sequence continues at coordinate 23,184,362 of JAQMYG010000007.1, forward strand.
GATTATAAAAATTATTTGATGTGCGCTTTCAATAAGGCCACATCAGCTAACAGAGACACACACGCAGAGAAACTTACAACCTTGCATGGGGGTGCCATTACTTTTCTATTTATTGAAAGGCTCGTATTGTTTGTCTTAATCGATGCTCATGTTTTCGATTGCTATCTTTCATGGTATTAATACAAAATCAGTGCATTTCGCAAAATAAGATTTTAATTTGTGTGCAATTGAAATGTCCATGTGATTAAAAAGTCTATGCAATAATTTAGTTTCGAGCCATCGTTAGAGATGGAAAATAATAATAATAATAATAATAATAATAATTAAAAAGAAATGATGTACGCTACATCTTCCAATAACGCAGCTCAGCCACATCGGCTAACACAGATGTAGAGAAACTCCACATTGTATGAGGGTGCCATTACTTTTCTGCTTATTGAAAGTCTCGCATTGTTTGTCTTAATTGATGCTCATGTTTTCAAATGCTATTTTCCAGGCTATTAATTCAAAACAAATGTGTTGTTTCAAAATACAGTTTTAATTTTCGTGCAACTGAAATGTCGATGTGATTAAAAAGTCTATTCGTCATCATTAGAGACAGGGGGACAAAAAAAAAAAAAAAAAAAAAAAAAAACAAGTGATGTATAGCTATCCGTTTGTGAGGCAATTCATGTATTGCCACACTGAACCAAAAATACATTTCTATTCATTTTTTAATTTTTTAATTATATACAGATAAACGAGCATAATTCGTTCCGGAGGCGTGCTTGTATATCAAAGCACTTGTATATCAAAACACTTGTATATCAAAGCACTTGTATATCAAAGCAAATCCCATAAGAAATAATGGAAACGTCGACAATTCGTTCCACAGCCCAAAAATACTCAGATAAAAATAATTAATACAAAATATAAAGTAAAAATAAAACTAATTAACCAGCAAACAAAATTAAACACAAAATATAAAATGCTTTACACACACGTGGTCACAGTGTTTTAGTAAACAGTATATAAGCGTACGGATGTTGACTATACGAGTGACGCACCTGCACTGAGACATGAGCATGGGAGATGATTACCCCCAATACCACACGCATTTGAAGACCTCACTTGTTTACCGTATTAAAATGTATTAAAAATGTTTGCTCGTCTTGCAAAACACTCGTAGACCAAAGCACTCTCATTCCAAGCTTTTAGTGTATGTTTGCAACATACTGCTCAAAATATTCACACACTGGCAGGCAGCACAGCAGGAAATTTATACAATTACGATGTGAGTCTATAAGTATCACGATTTTATAAATATCCTGCTGTGTTGCCTATTGAAAGATGTACAAATTGTATCTGCACCTAGGTATCGTGATGATATCGTATCGGGTGATCCCTGGTGATTCCTGTTTCTAGTCATCATAGAGGATCACATTAGTGAGTCTTCTTATGCATGGAGCAGAAGTTCTTGTAGAAAAATGTATAAATGTACATGTATAAATCTGATAAGCGAGGCCCAGTGAAAGCAGCATGGCAGAAAAGTCAGGAGCTAAAGAGCAGTTCCCTCGGCCCACACACTTTTCCCCACTCACAATTGGACACACACTGAAAAACAAATCATGAAGCGAAAAAAAACAGGGATAAAAGGCAGCTCTAACAATCTGCTGACAAGGTGCCAGATAAGTGAAAGCACCTTTTTTTTTTCCCTTTTCTTTCCTGTGGCCTGGCGCGTTGGCAGCATGTCACGCCAATAAAGAACAGCGATGAGAGATTTGTATTGTCCATGCTGGAGTGTGGCAGGCTGAGAGAGCGACCCGTCTGCCAGAAACACCACGGGACCAGAGAACCACGGCCCACCCGTGTGCCTGTGAAAACAAAGGCGGCTCAGAACCTTAACCAGGCGGAGGAATGATGAATCCGAGGACGGCTGCCCTGTTCCCTGTGCCGAGCCACAGCTCTTCAGCTGCTGTCCACAATTAGGAGGCGAGACGAGCAATCTTCCCCTGCCGTGGCGCAGCGCTAATGGGGCTGTGTGGCAGCCGGGCCCGCTTGGCTGCACTCAATCTCGGCCAAATAAAAAGGGCTTCATTGGCACTAACTTCCTGATTCAGAGGGAGCTCTGTCCATGTGGAGGGGAAAAAAAAGGAGAGCAAGAGAGTGAGAGAGAGTGCAAATGGGGGGGTTAAGCTAGAAAACAAAAAGGGCTCAGTCAGTAAGTTGTTCGTAATGGGGGAAAAGAAAGCAGATCAGCTCCTCTTACACAAGGCTGTAGGAGGTTTTTCTTTCTTTTCTTCTCGGACCCAAAAAAAAAGACAAAGTCCCGCGCTGACATACAGTCGAGATGAAGAGGTCGGTTTCCAAAATAACATGCCACCACAATGTTCATTAAAGGAATTGCACGGTCTGCATGTAAATCGTTCATGTGTAAACACAAGAGAGCATGAATGAGGGTGGAGGAGAAAATATAGAGCATTCAAGCAGGTGATATCCTGCAAGCCAGAGGCCACATGGGAGTTACAGTGAAAGCAAACGCCTGGCTGGCATTCCAGCTGGGACACTTAATAATGAAAAAGAAATTGCTACTGGATACATGACCTCTCTCTCTCTCTCTCTCTCTCTCTGCTTCTATTCTACAGTAACAAAACAATCGGGGTTGTAAAGGACAGCCAGAAAAAGCACCTTGTTTAACTAAATGTATAAATCAAGTATTACACCAGTGCAGCACCAACAAACCAGTCTAGAACTGAATCATTAATTAAATTCACAGTTTAAAAAAAAAAAAAAAAAAAAAACACACACACACACACACACAGTCAGTTTTATCATGGTGCTTGATGGGTTTTGCAAACACACTTGACAATACTGTTCTTACAGGAACTCTCCCTGACCATCATGTTGTTGTTACTTAATAGCATAATCCCATATGTGTTATTTCATAGTCTGGAATTCTCCAGTATTGTTCCAGAATGTAGAAAATAAATCCAAACTTGTGTCCAAACTTTACTTTTGACAGTTACTATATATATACACACACACATGTATATGAAAGGAGGCTCTGATTTTCAGTCCAGTCCCTGTACTTGAGCAGTTTCAGAGGAATGTTTTTATTTGTTAAGCCACACAGTGACCTATGAATCATTCAAGCATAATAACTTTTAGTCATAATCCAGTGCGAAACAGGTGCAGATGATGACAGATGATCAGGCCGGTGATTAGTATACTGGTGATGCTGAAGCCTGAGTGGTTGGAACAAGAAAAACGAGAGAGAAAATCTCGAGAGTCTGCTGAAAATCTGCTGAATTTTTTTTTTATTGTATCTTTAGGCACTTTAAAGCCTTTGGAACTAAAACATTTGTTCACATTTCTTTCATTTAATCTACATCATTTAAATTAATTGCATTTAATATTAGTAATATAGTCCTCGTGCTTGGAGGGTTTTCTCCAGGTACTCCGGTTTCCTCCTACAGTCCAAAGACATGCAGATTAGGCGAATTGTCGTTCATAAATTGCCCGTAGTGTGTTTATGTGTGCGTGTTTCCAGCGCCCTGCGTGTCCAGGGTGTACCCTGCCTTGTGCACAACGTCTCTCGGGATAGGCTCCAGGCCCTGCGACCCTATAACAGGATAAGCAGTATAGAAGATGAACAAATGTATAAATGAATATGAATATAAAGAGGGATGGTTCAAGGCCTTGTGGTAACAGTACTGTGTATGGCATTAGCAAGAAATACAGGTACTCCCCAGGTTACGAATGAGTTTCGTTCCGGGAGCATGTTCGTAACTCTGATTTGTTCTTAAGTCAGACAAAGCGAGTCTTGTACGCCTTTGATACAAATATACAATGTAAAGCACACCGATCCCTTTCCCTCACTGCTATCATGTGGCCAAAAACCATAATGGCGCCTAAGGAAATAAATCTCACACGTGAAATGTAACAGTGTTGTCTCTGCGCCTTTTGTCTCAATGCCATTTTGTCTCAAAGCTGCTATTTTTTTTGTAAAATACACGTGAGCTACTTCTGCGATTTGTTCGCATCTACGAATGTTTGTAGAACTGCGATCCATTTGTTTTTCGTAACTCAAATGTTTGTAAGTGCGGGACTACCTGTTTACAACTGCTCTGGTATTTTAGAAATAAAACTTGACAGAATTGGCGGGGCATTACACCATCACTGACTTTGGTTACTTTTCCTATAACGCCACTATGTGTCGCGTTCCTTTACTTATTTAATAAATGTGAAATGCTTCTGATTCAGACGGTTAAGACTATGGGTTATTGATCAGAAGGTCAGGGGATGAAGCCCGAGCACCACCCAGTTACCACTGTTGGGTGTCTGAGCGAGGCTCATGGCTGACCCCATCCACACGACAAGCTGTGATGTGCAGGAAAGAAAAAAAAAAAGGAAAGAATTTCACCGTGCTGTAAAGTATATGTGACAACTCTTCTTCTTCTACTACTACTATTAGGGATTACGCTACCATGCTCATTTTTCCTCCATTATAAAAGCTCTGCCTTAATCAATATTTCAAGCATCTCCTTCATGTACAGAACGAACTGGTGTCAAGTTGGAGTGCGCATTAATTATACAACACTGTCCAACACTGGCACTGGTGACTTTACATAATTTATTCCTCAGTCACGAAGAAATACATGTCCAGCCATTAGAGCCTCACAGGCTGCCACTGTGTCAGTCAATCTGCCTGCAAAACCTTGGCTTAATGCATACTGAAGAGCTCCCGTGTGCGCAGGGGCAACCATGCAAAACCTCCACGAGCAGCTTGAGCTCACAGGTTCGATTTAAGAAAGAAAAAAAAAAAATGTTTGAGTGAGTGAGTGAGTCACTGAATCAACACTCTGCTGTAAAAAAGAAATATGGCCAAAAGGGAAAAAAAAAAAGGTTGAATTGTACGCTTCATATTCGAGTTTTCAGTCAAAAAGGATGGTGGTTTAAAAAAAAAAGAAAACAGAAAAAAAAGGACGATTTCATGAGGTCATTTATTTTGGTGGTTGGAGTCGAATGTGCCGAATGTTTTCCTCGGTTCCAGCCAGTAGAGCTGTGTGCGTATGTATGACTTCACCTCTCGCCACAAACAAGACCTCCTCAGCGGTGTCCCGAGACAAACTTTAGACACAACAACCTACTGTGCTTTCTGGAAAAGTTCTCACCTTCTCCCATCTGGTTCTGTCCGTCACGCCTGACGTTCGCTCTATCAGAAATGGCTGTTAAAAGTTAATCTGGTGTTCAGCCGTGTGCAAAAAAACAAAACAAAACAGAGTTAACAGTCAATGAAAGCTGATGTGCCTGGCTAAGCCTCTTTGTGTGTAAAAAAAAAAAAAAAAAGAAAGAAAAATTCTGAGTGGCTTTCTATTCGAGTGGATTATGAGATCACACTGAGTGAAACGAACATAATTGACAAAAATAACATCTTGACTTGTTCTTGAAACAGGGCTGGCTGCGGCGACAAAGGGTACCGTCAGCCTTTTGAAGAGCTCCGTGCCGAAACTCAATGAAAAATCACAAACCCGCAGCATTCCCCCCGGGAATTATCAAAGCCCGTGCGCTCCATCTGGATATCAAAGGCATGACGGAAACTTTAGATTCGAACGTGCTGCGCGTTTTAAATAAACTCGCATCAGCTGCGCGGATCTCACCTCGGATTTTTTAGCACAGCCCCGGTCGATGGATATCACATTCAAAACCGACGGGGGCAATTTCAGGGCAACATTCGCAGGGTCTCTCTTTTTTTTTTTTCTCTCTCTTTAAACCCGGAATCCCTGACGTGAAATAAGAGCCATGTTTATGAGCGTGTCGGTGGGCCAGGGCGAATGTTTGCTTTGATTGTGGCCCTGGAACACGGCCCATCTGTGTTCATTCAGCTCGGCTGGAAGCCATTGCCCCCCGGTGAACTTCTGGTCGCTCCCACAATGCCTCACACGAGAGAGAGAGAGAGAGAACAAGTGAGTGACTGGGGCAGGATGCTTTCTATCCACACCCCCCCCCCATCCGACCCTTCTTCACCTCATTAACCAGAACAAGGCTAGAAGAAAGGAGCAAACACAAGAGGCGCCTATGCGTTCCAAGAGTTCGCATACGACAGTCACAGAACCGGGACGCCTCCGAGTCCGTGAAGCGGTACGGTCTTGCGTATGGTGATATCTTCATCTCGAACATCTTGAAAAAGCTGTGTAAGCAACCTTATATTGCAGACAGGAAATGGTGGCAGAAGGTGAAAGCCGAGCCTCCTCCGTCTGATCAGGGAGCGTGGACTTGGCCGAGAGGGACGTGTGGATCCAGAGAGGCACGATTGAGTTTGTACGCTCTGGCCCTGCAGGACTCTCTACTCAACCTGTCAGGAAGACGGATGCCGTGGTTGACGAGGTGAAACCTGCACAGCCTGTTCCGAGCGCTGAGTGACAGCCCGCTGCTTTCTGCTTGCCTTGGAGGACGACACGCTCAGCCACGTTAACAGTGGGAGTAAGAATACAGTGGGACTGCCACTAATGATGGAGCTGTGGAGTGGAGGACAGGGCCATGGAGAAAAAAACAACAACACTTCAGGAGTTCGCCAGGACTTTCCTAAGCACATCTGCAGGACTCTACTTTGCCCTGTTTAACTGGGTTGAAGGGAAAAAAAACTGGTCGAAATGACATGGGGGCAAAGAGTGGTGGGATGAGGTCACTTAGACATCCGGTACAGGTTTCTTCTCTGACAAAGCCCTAAGATGTTTCACAAAAGCATCACATTAAGTGACACAAGCAACCTGAGATAAATGTCATGTAAGGTACACGTATAGACATCAATAACAAAACCTTTAAAATATTAGAATATTATAGCGTTTTATGTGGATTATGTTTATAGGGCCATGTCATGACCTTCAAAAAAAAAAAAAAAAAAAAGGTTTGAAACAAAGGTATTTTGTCTAACATTCACAAATTAATATTTGTCATACTGACCCAAATAAATAAATAAATAAATAAATAAAAAGCACGGTTCACATCTAAACTACCGCTCAAACGTTTGGGGTCACTTGCAAATTTCTTTGTTTTTGTTTAGTGGTTTATTTTCTACATTCTACAACAATACTAGGGATTTCAAAACTATGTAACAACACATATGGAATTAGGTAATTACGTCACCGCTCTAGAGGAGAACTGCATGGAGGAATGGGCCAAAATACCAGCAACAGTGTGTGAAAACCTTGTGAAGACTTACAGAAAACGTTTGACCT
>JAQMYG010000007.1:23227486-23237746 GCA_030014215.1 Clariallabes teugelsi
TGATTTAATATATTATATTATATATATTATATATTTTTTCTTTCCACCAAATTATTTATATATTTATGAATCATGATTTATTAAGATTCAAATGTGATTCTCTCCCAATTTATTAATTTATTTTCATGTTTTTCTCTATATAATAATTTTTTTTACACAATTTGTTCTTTTTCTCAAGGATTTTTTTCCATATATCATTTATTTTCTTTTTCAAATTCTTTTTTTCTCATATTTTTATATTATTCTAATATTAATTATCACATTTATTTTCCTCCGATTGTTATTTATTTTATTATTTTCCCCGAATGATTCATTTATTCATGCTATTTAAAGTTTCCTGCATTCATTTATTTTGACCAATGATTTTTGACCCTAACACTTTTCTGTTTTGTCAGATTTACAATCCCACTTTCCAAAAAAGACATCTCTGTCTACTCATTGTTATTATGATTATTAGCTGTTATTATTAATGATAATGTTGTTGTTAGTCTTTCAACCGCTCCCGACAAGGGGTCGCCACAGCGGACCATCCATACAAGCTTGACACCCACCACTGAGCCACCAACGCCCAATGATAATGATAATGTCATTATAATTAATAAATAATAATGTTATTATTATTAATATTATGTTTACAATAATTATTATTTAAATAAACTCACCCATCTTGGCATTTTTCCTCCATCAGGATCATGGTAGTGGTACTGCAGGACCCAAACGGTTGCTATCACTGACAGTCCGACAATAACCATGGTAGTGGCAAAATACTGGGCTTGAGAGAAAAAGCACGGAGGCACAATTTCAGAACCATCCTTTCTGAAAAACAGACTTTTGGTAGAGTGCACCCACTCACTTTAACCACACAAACATCTGGAACATCCATTAACCATTAAAGATGAAGATTACATTTATGCCATTTGGCCGATGCACTCATACAGAACAACTTACATATTAGTATATTTTATCTCATTATACATTTAAGCAGTTCAGGTCCCAACAGTGGCAACTTGGTGGTGCTGGGGTTTGAACCTGGGTCCTTCTGATCAATAATCCAACACCTTAATTATGAAGCTGCCCACTTCTAATATTAGATTATCAGATCATCATTCAGTTGTTTATTGTAGATTTAATAAATGATGTTTCATATTAGCTGAATAGAAAAATGAACCTCACTGTTTCTTACCGATTAAAGGCACAGAGTCTGACGTCGCAGGCATGATTTCAGCCACCAGAAGCATAAACACAGTCAGTGAGAGCAAAACTGTGATTCCTGGGAAAGGGAAAGATTATTACTCATTACTGCATAATCTAATATCACAAGTTTATAAGGTCTGTGTTAGTCAGCATAACTAACAATTGACTTTACTGTTTGGTTGGGTAGAAATATAGTAAATAATAATAATAATTTATAATGCAGTAATTAAATAATAATTCATGTAATTAGCCATTTAGAATGAACAAGTTTTCAACAAAAAACAAATCCAAATTTCATCAAGAAAAAGCCTAGAAAGCCTTAGACAATGATAACATTACAACACAAAACATTGTGCACAGTATTGTACTGTATAGGTTCCACCTCTCCGGGGTGGCTCTGGCCCCTCTGGACTAGGACGTTAGCAGCATCCTTTTCACTTGTGATTGATAGTTGCAATGTGTGACAAAGATTAAAGAGGTAATGTAATGGTGTCCTGTCTGCGGATCCTGCCCTAATTATAGACAAAATATTCAAAGGAAGAGAGTAGTCCCTTTCAAACACACACACACACACACACACACACACACACACACTGTTGTCGTGACTTTATAGAGCTGGGAGCGAAAGGCGAGATGAGCCCCCCAATCATCGTGGATGTTTTAAGACGTGTAATGTGTGTATGACGCCATGGGAAATTCAAGAAACATTAAACCACAACTAATGCCTTGAAATCTTAAGTCTATATACTAAATAGTGTTACCCATCGTCCATCAAAAACTGAAGTATTAGCTGAGATTGAGACTGACCTGCAGTGCAAGTTCATTAAAAAAATTTTTATTACAAATATATAATGGCCGTACAATTGAGAGCATTTTATAAGACATAAGAGCCTAGAGCATGAAGGCAGTATGGGTTTAGCGAGGTTAAGTGGCAAATGGCAGAGAATTAGGGAGACAGCATCCTCTGAGCAGAGTCCAGCGTTTGGTGATTGATGTAAATGCTAGCAAAAGCACCTCAGCACTCAGTTCACCTGCCCTTATTCTTTGATACTCAATGATATACACGGTTATACTTGTTATACTGTATGTTACGCTTGATGTTGACGCTTTTTTGATATACGTCACATCTTACTGTGGAGCACCAGGGCACTGCTTAAAAGCACACACTGAGATGTAAAACACACACTGATTTATTCATAGTAAATTTCCAAATGCATGCAAAAGCAGCATCATGGGTCTGGTTAGGAGCGAGAGAGAGAGAGGGGGAGAGACAGAGAGAGAGAGAGAGAGAGAGAGAGAGAGAGAGAGAGAGTTGTAATTCCCCTTTTGACCACTAGGTGCACTAGTGGTCTACAGTACACTGCTTAATGATGAAACAAGATTTATTGGCATGACAAATATTTACATTGGTATTGCCAAAGCTTAGAGATAAGGCACAAGAAAAAACAGGAATAGAGAGTTTAAAAAAGTATATAAAGAGTAATAATAAATAGATGTATATAAAATAAAAGAGTACAGACATTTAGTCTACCATATACGTGCACCAAATCCAGAAAGGCACTCAAGGGGCATTGTAGAAAAAAAAAGTCTGACAGATTTTGTTAGGCTGTTTCTCCTTGAAATTTGTATTTATTTTCTTGAACAGATCCAATGAACATTTAAAAAAAAAGTCTTTCAAAAGAGATTTCATTGGAATCGATGGAGCTGTATTTAATGGCTGCTATAAGTGTCTCGCCTACATCTATAGACAATCCACCACAACAACATTAATTTAAAATAAATAAATAAAAAAAAAATCAACCCAGGCTTAAAATCAAAGAGTCACTGTAACACATAGATGCACCACACAAATACAATTTAAGGGTTGATAGAATGGATAAAAAAAAACAAAAAACGAATTAGGCTTGACTGCAATTTCAGACTCCTGGAGTCCGCCCCGCAGGCATCTGTGCACCAGCTCTGTCTAAAATTACTCTGAAAATGAAGGTGTTTGGATGGCAGAGCTGTCTGCCTACATCGATCACAGAGATGTCTGACTCGACTATCAATCTCTCTGCCGGTCATTTATCTCAGCTGGCGGGGACGACTGCATAAATTGTCATGTGCTGCGCTTGCTTCAGTGGCAGGTCCACATGTTTAGAGCGTTTGCCAACGTCAGCAAAAAAAAAATAATAAAGAGCAGCAGTGGTACATGGGCGAGAAGCAAATTATTTATGAAGGAAGAAGATCTACTGTATAAGAGTGTAACAAATAACAAGTAGATTGATCCGGTAGTAGTAACCTTAAAGCTTAACAGCTCATTAGTTTTAAAAGTGCTTTGGTCAATTTTATTGTTCTTACTGTTCTAAGTCATCAGAGGTGGAAACTTCCAACTGTTCCATTAGTTGAGTATATGGTGCAATGTAAGGGTACTTTTCCCATTATGATTAAATCTTAGTTATTATTATTATTATTATTACTCACTCACTCTCACTCTTCATCCTGTATTCAGGATCGTGGGGGGCCTGGAGCCACGAGGCAGGGTACACCCGGGACAGGGTGCCAATCCATCACTACGGGCAATTTGGGAACGCCAATCAGCCTAATCTGCATGTCTTTGGACTGTGGGAGGAAACCAGAGTACACGGAGGAAACCCACTAAGCAGGGGGAGAACATGCAAACTCCACGCACACAGAGACGAGAACCCAGACCCTGCAAGTGCAAAAGGCAACAGTGCTAACCACTACACCACCATAATATTATTATTATTACAGTTTTTCTTTAACAACTGAACACAGGTCTCAGAGCTCCCATAAAGTGTTTCTATTAATGCACCAGCTAAAATACCCTACAGATAATGCATTGATTTAGACCTCAATCCCATTTGGCTTTACTCTTCTATCTATGTAAATGAGCGACTGCGGAGTCATGCCATGCCATGCTATAAAGCAGCAGTGCCGAGCAACAAGACTGGGGGAGGGGGATCTTCCTACTGTGTGTGTGAGGTCCCATTATGGGGAATCTAATTGGCTCGTTTAAGCCCCAGGCAAAATGTGGACAAAAAACAGGAAACTTTTTTCTCATTTTTTCTCTTTTTTTGTGTGTGTGCGTGCACATCGGAGACCCATCTGAATGTCTAAAATGTCTCAAAAGTGAATTTTGCATAATGAGTCCAATTTGAATAAAACGCCTTTGTGACATTTATTGGTGCCACAAAGAAGGGAAGAGAGGAACGTTAGTCAGTTCATAAACTATAATTCCTTTTTAAGAGCCTGTCAAAATAAAGTCGAGTGAAAATCTACACTTCAGATACACGATGCTTAGTCAGTGACAGGGATTTTTTGAGAGCGTGTAAGCAAGTGAGCATTCCTCACACAACTTAGCAGCTAGCTTCATTTTTAGATGCTTCAAAGGAAGATAAGCCGACAAAAAATATCAACATTTCACAAAAACATTTGAGGGATGTTCAAGTCAAACCGGGACTTGTTGTCTCATCAGCTGATGGAGAGAAACGAGGACATCCTGTTAGCCTGTCTCCTAATAGTCTCTTATTATAGCATGGTGGTGCTAATGTGGATGGAACAGCAAGTTGTGATGAAATTTCTCGCGAATGAAGTTTAATTTCAAGCATGGTACGGTCATGAGACTCTTACCTGGAATAAAACATTTAAACGGTGCAAACGTTTGAAAGAAGGCCGTACATCCATAATTGACAATCCTCAAAGCCCTCCACAACTGTTCCAGCACCAAAGGCGTTCTGTTTTGCAGGACAATGCACAAGCTCATACTAACCAACCACCCCCCGAATCCCCCCCGACCCGCACCATTCTCACATTACAGGACCTTGGCTATTTATTAGTTATTGCCACATCCCAAAACAGGCCTGACGTCACTGTACTCTATTTCCAGATGTTTGGGACATTAAAGGGGTTCCTGGGAGGCCAGCGTTTCAGACATTTTTTCTTTCTAGGAGATTATGATTTTCTCTCATTGCAATACAAATCTGCACAACTGAGCACAACAAGCTGAGTATGCTTACACACTTGGATTTTGCACATTTTATCCTATAGTACTTTTCTCCAAGCACACATTATTACACTTCAAGTGAACTTTTTTCAAAACTTAACTTATTTTGTCACAGCTGAACCCAACGTATTTACAGTTGCACCCTAATACCCTAATTCATTTTCATATTGTTCATAATTTCAATATCCGAGTAGTTACATGTCATTGACTAACGAAATTAAAGAGGCTGAAAAATAGAAGATTTATTCATCTAAATTCCAAAAGCATATTAAAATGGATATAGGTTTTATAAAATTTCACAAAGCTTCACAAATGTCCAATATGCACACCGCCTGTGACCCGCTTGTGGTCTTTGCCATTCGCATGAAATGTGGCCTCATCACTGAAAACAGGACGCTTTAAGAACTCCTCATCTTCAAGTTTCGGTTGCATAGCAGCACAGAATAAAATGTAAAACATTAAACTTAGCTAGTCTTTACACATCTCAGATCATTTGAGCGAGAATTGACTATGTTGTTAGACTACGAAATTATGTAAAAAAATTTGGGTCACCCTTTATATGCGTACAACAAATGTTAACCTTAAGCCCTCTTGACATTTCAGAAAGAAAAAAACAACACCTTGACATTTTGTAAATATTAGTATTAACATGACCTTATGGGTGTAAAAAATTGCATTTGTGACTTTAACATTTGCCACAATCTTATTATAAGAGGCACGTTGGGTTTTTCTGGATCACTAAGCGATAAGAAAGCATGTTCATAGTGTGCGGATGCAGGATGTGATAAGGATGCAGGTTTTACTCACCGAGGGAGATCTTCTCGCCCGAATCTGCAGGTAAGAGGAAGACGAGTAGAGCCAGTGTAGAGATAAGGACGCATGGGATGAGAAGGTTAAGACCGTAGTACAGCGTCCTTCTGCGCATCACCACGGTGAACGTCACATCCGGGTACGGTTCTTTACAGCAGTCGTAGAACCTTTCGTTCCTACGGCCTGGAACCTCTGAACAACAGTATAACCGTGTGTTTTTTGCAAACTATCTTACACACTGGGGGAAAACCATTGATTGGCTCCAGTTGTTTTCTTAAACAGAAGAGTCAGGGCAAATTTACTTAAAGTTCTTCTCACTGATCACTTTTGTGATATGATGAAACATTTCTACCCTGGTGGATGTGGACTGTTTCAAGATGACCCCATCTACAAGGTACAAGGGCTCACTGGAGCAACAAGGTGAAATAATTCCTTATTTATATTTCACTCGGGTCCAAGGGATGATAATAAAAATGCCAAATTCTAACCTAATTTAGGAAATTTATACTCTTGCTCTGATTATCTGAAAGTTAATTAACTGGCCAGAATAAAGCACTTACTGAAGATAATTATATGAACCCATTTAATACACTCCTGTGTTTAGTCTTTTTTTGTTCCCCGAGCTTCATATCCCATAAGGATTAGAATAAAAACACCTGCTCCTGTGACTTTTTAATCGAAGTCCATAGTGGAGGTCAAATCACAAGCAGGCAGCAACAAACAGAAAAATCTATAATTCATGTCAGCTGGCAGATATGGATGAAAATGCAAGTACTGTGTGTTTTTATTGAGGGAGCTTGCAAAAAAAAAAAAAAATCCATAAATGCAAGGCAAGGGCCAAGTCGAGAAACATATAAAGCAGGGAAACTCAATAACACTGGGGTTATGCAACTTCTCTGCCCCAGCTATAGATATTAGATCCATAAAACTTCATATGCTTGGGCTCATGACTCTTATGCCAAGATGAACAATAATATATGCTTATAAATATATATATATATACTTCTTGGAAAACTGATTTCCAGTACATCAGGACATAATTACCCACATACAACCTACCTACAAGGTCCCATTCTCCATTGGCTATATAGCCTGTGATGTCAGCCTCGATCATCTGCAGGTCCAGAGACCAGCCGCCGTACGTCCATGAGCCGAACTTCAGGTCACACCGCTGAACATCGAAGGGAAACCACCGCACGTCAATATGACACGTGCTTTTAAAGATACCTGTGAACACGGATGCAAGGTGATTGCAGACACCATTTCTTTTGGAAAGCAATCTGAAAACTGACTCAAATATATCCAATCAGTAAAGAATTGATTTTTATAAGAAAATTTTGACAACCAAATGAAATAACTCCCATCTTTGTAAGTTTGAATCAAATGAAGTTTTATTTGTGGCTATTTATATATGAAATTTAGTATCAGTAATATGCTAGTTGGCGGGATGGTGGCTTAGTGTTTAGCATTGTCGCCTTGCACCTCCAGGGTCCGGGTTCGAGTCCCACCTCGGGTCTGCATGTGTGGAGTTTTAACAAAAAAACTCAATGAATTGGTTCTAATTTTGCATTTTGTAGTGAGTCAAACAAAAAGTAGTGGCAGCAGATTAGATCAAAGAAAAAAGTGTTGCACACAAAACCTTTTGAATTCCAAAGATTGTTGAAGATAAAGAGAAACATTATGAAGGTGTACAGCATCAGCCTCCTCCTCTACCACTTTTTAATTTCACTTTAGTTCATTACGAGAACTCATAGTAAACGTATGCAACATTTAACCAACAGCTTACAGCATGTGCGTCTCATCTCTCTTGTACACGAGCATATTTAAATTTGTATAATATAATATCATATTTTATAAAATAATATCATATTTCACAGAACATATCGCAGATGTTTATTACCACTGGAGTGACTGCAATCACAGTAACAGAGTGTAAACATCCTTTTCTAGACTTAAACATTCTCCAAAACTCTTTAAACTCATTTAAAGCACTCACTACAGTCACTATGTTGTTGCTTTACTGATCACGTGACAGAAAGAGGCAACGCCATAGTGTTGGTAAAACACAACTTTGAAAACTTGGAAGTTTAAAGCTTTGAAAATAAAGTTATATAGCAGTTTTCAAATTAAATGTGAGAGAATAATAATTTGCCAAAATGAATAAAGATCAGAAAATGGCAAATGCTGTAAAAAAAATAAATAAATAAAAATCTTTGTATATGAATTCCATATAAATTGTTAATCTGTGGTTTAATTATCACACCATTCATTGTTTCAGTATCACACTATAGTGGATCAGGTGTTTGTTTGACCTCACACGCTTTAAAAAAAAAAAACTTCTAAACTGCACCTTTAAATGTGATTTTTTTTTTTTAGTAAGTAACTGATTAAAAAGCAAATATGAGTCTATATACCGTGTAATATAGTGTAAGCATAATCAGGAGAGGAAAAATTAAAAGATGATTCAATTAACACAAATGCAGAGACCAGACGACGTGCGGATTTGCAGAGAGGAGAAATACTGTATCCCAAACAGGAATTAAACTTGACCAGAGATGCTCGTAAATGAATTTTATTGATGGCGGGAAGCACGAATAAATCCCACCTCGCTCAGACTCCAACCTCTTTCTGTTTTTAAGCAAGGACGTCTGAGAAAGCTGATACATATGCATGAAGGCCATTTCCGATCACATAACCTAAAGAGTGGCCCATTTCTGGAACATTAATTCACACGACCATTGATTTATCTTCAGGAGTTCAACTTGGTAGAAAGAGCATGGAGAAGCAAGTCTCGCATCGTATGATTTATTACCCGCACGGTCCGTCAGGGTCCTGCAGAATTGTGTGACAAATCAACGGTGAACACACAGCACTCTGCCGAGACTCCAGCGTCTCATGAAATTCCATAAAAAGTATCATTTCATGCCAACGCTAATCTGTAATCTACAATCTTGCAGTCGATTCCTCACACCTCATAACTTTCTACTTATACTGCAGAAGTGATGTTGAATGAAAGCTAAGTAAAGCTTTACAGTACCTGGTGGTAAGTATTGGCAGGCGCCGTTGGAGCTGACTAGCACGTTGGTGTGAAAGGTGGCATCGAATCGCTCATCCGCACTGTGGAAACGATGCACAAAGCGTGTGTTACAGTAATAGCATAAGAAGTCAATTTCAAAAATGCACACAATAAGCAAAACTGGTTTGGACGGGAGGATAGATTATAATGTCTAGGAATAGGTTATGGTTGTGCAATGTATTAAACATTAAAAAATAAAAAAGGTCACTACTTGAGAGTGGTCAAAGGGCCTGCATCAAGAACTAAGGATTAAGGACTGTCCAGTGCGTTATTAAAACCTGGAAGGGTAGTGCTAGACCTTAAAACTTTATGTTGGAAATGTGGTATTGGGGGAAAAATGGAGACGAATGGAGATCACTTAAACTCTTGGTGAAGTTGGTCTGCTGGGACTAAACAGCTGTGTGTCCATAAGAAAACCACTTGTTAATGAAACTCACCAAAACAGGCTTCAATATGTTAGAGAGAATAAAAATTGGACTTCTGATCAATGGAAAAAGGTCATGTGGTCTGATGACTCCAGAGTGAGCCTACAGTATACCAGAGTGATGGGCGTGTCAGGGTAAGAAGGGAAGCGCATGAGGCAATGCACCCATCATGTACAGTATAGTGTGGGCTAGAAAGAAATTAGCCGCAACCTTTCTTCTTGCTTTTTCATACAATTTTGTGTATTTTTGTTACAAATGTTAGTGAATAATCTGATGTTTGGGTGGCATGGTGGTTTAGTGATTAGCACTGTGGCTTTGCACATCCAGGGTTGGGGATGTGAATCTCACCTCTGGTTTGTGTGCACAGAGTTTTCTTAGTTCTCCCCATGTTTGGTAGGTTTCCTCCTACAGTCCAAAGACGTGTGTTGTAGGCTGGTTGGCATGTTCAAATTGCCCGTAGTGCATGATGACGTGTGTGAGAGAGAGTGTGTAGATGTTTGTGCTCTGCACTGAATTGGCACCCCCTCCATGTGTACCATGTCTTATGCCCTAAGTTCAGTGGGATAGGCTCCAGACTCCCTGTGAGCCTGCAGTATACAGTAGATGGTGGATGGATCAACTGATGTGGAAGTCAAAAGTGAAAAAACTCGTTTTAAGTGCCGGAATAATTTTTATAAAAAAAATTTGGAACCAGACTTGTTACATATGTGTGCATTATATATTACATTACATTACATTACATTATTTAT
>JAQMYG010000007.1:23278775-23294171 GCA_030014215.1 Clariallabes teugelsi
CACCGCTCTTGTCCCTCACTTTGTTTCTTTTGTATATACATACTTTGTAAATAGTTTGTTATTTGGATCGAAGGTTGGATGTTATTGCACATTACCTTTTACTGTGGCTGAACCGGATGTAAAAGTGAACAGCAGAGGTTCTCACTAAAGCCTTTTGAATCCAAAGACTTTTGTCTGTCCCTTCTTTTGTAATTTGCGCCACACACACCCACATTTCCAAAGCAGAGAAGCGTAATTTACTGAATTTTATATATTTATTCTTTCACTACTAAAATTTAATGTTACCTCCTGTAACCCTAGACGCCAAAATTAGGGAGACGTAACACACTCTAAACAGAGTATGACAAGCTGTAATAGGAACCACCATCATCATGTCCTAATGGCACCATGGTGCTACAAGGTACCTACAGTATGAGGCAGAAATATACCATGGATTGCCGTAGTCAACCAACAATGTCATGAGTGTATTTGTTCACATATTTGTCCATATACTGGGGCGTTGGTGGCTTAGAAGTAGATTTCACTCCTACAATGTGGAAGACTAGGGTTTGATTCAATGCCACATAATGCCCATATCCCAGCCACTGGACTGGATGTAGTGCTGGTCCCAAGCCCAGGTCACATGAGAGGGTTGCGTCAGGAAGGGCATCCGGCATTAAAACCTGTGCCAAGTTGTTTGGCGAATCGGATGGACCGCTATGGCGACCCCTTGACTGGAGCAGTAGAACAACAATGCAGAACAACTTGCCCATATACTACACATGTTACTGGAGGATTCCAGTTGGGGGGACACTGGAGAATTCAATTAGACCATTTGCATAATGTAATCAAACATGGTGACACTCAAGGAGCTTAGTTTCCCGTAGTACTCCCGTAGCTGTTTTGACATGCATATTTGTCACTGTGATACCCAAGTTAGCCATCATGCACGCGCGGACGCTTAGGTAAAATGTGATCTGATTCTTTTTGGCTGAGCTGATGCAAAGAATTCTGAGAATCACCAGACACAAAAAAGGCATTTTTTATGCAAACATTACATTAAAAGCTAATTGAATGCTTTCCTATCTCCAGGAATTCCCAAGTAGGCTGAAGTATTTTCTTTATTTATATGCTAATATTTCCGCCACAGTCACACATATCCTTTAGCAATATTTGGGCATTTTATGTTTCCTTTTCTGGCGTTTCCCTCCTCTTGAATTATGCTTATTAAATATTTACAATTACATAAATAGGATTACAGCAGAACCACAATCTGCACAACATTATCAGACGTTGCTGTGAATCAAAAACTCACTCTCTTAGATTGTATCTAAACTCACCTTACTCCACTCTCCTGCTTTCCATATGGCGCACGGCCGGATGTGGCAGCGTCGTGCTGGTAATGGCCTCTTCACCATATCACAGTCAGAGTCGTTCCCCGTGTTGCAGTGCACAGATCTCCAAATGGCACCAAGACCACAGCTGGTAGAACACTGCAACACAAGAGCATTGTGTGTAGATCCTAAAGGAGATACCCCAAATCAAAACCACATGACCTTCCCTGCCTGATTGCTTGATTTATAGAAAACACCATATCATTTCTGATTTCATGATCCTGGCTGGTCAGAAGGAAATCTTTATTTAACATTGAAGATAGTCTCCGGTGTCAAAGCTCATAACATCTTGCAACAGAGCTAAGGCTTATTATGGAGGATACACCGGAAGTACATTATGACAATAACTGGGGTTAGAATAATACGAAAGGTTATGTTTTCCTTATCTCATTGTGAGGGATATATATTTAAGTTTCATTAGATACTCTGCACTTCAGGTCCAAAATTATACAGAGATGAACTACTCACAGAGCTCCAGTTGCTGGTGATCCAGAAGGCGGTTGAGGCAGATGGGAGCAGGGAGACTATAAAGGGCTCAGAGTTAGGACCCTGAGATGGATACGCTGGGGAAACAGAGGAAGTGTATTCTTCGAACAACGGTAATAAAGGCGTGATGAACTTATCATAATCGTTGTCCGTCCAGGCAGGCAAAGGGGACGGAGTTGTGATCCTTCTGAGCTCTAGGTTTGAGAGGGTTTCCATGGGCGTTGCAGCCTTTGTAGCGACGTCAACATTCAACTGGGAGGTCAATGGATCCATGGTTGTACTTAATGGTAACATATTCCACTCATATGTATCCTCATAAGCATGGAGATTTTGTTGCAGTGACTCTTCCTGTTGGTTTGTACCCTCGTGACTAACATCACTTTTAGTCACACCCTTATTCTCCTTTTGACTTCCAGGCGTCTCAGGAGCATCATGGTCTGTCTGAATCTCTCTGTTATAATCACTGCCAGACTCAGATCTTGTATTAATGTTTGATACGGCATCATCTAATGTTGGTTTTCCCTCAGATGGTACCTCATAGTTTGGTAACATGCTCTGTTTAGTGTCAAAGTCCTGAGTTGGGACATCTACCTCCTTCCATTTCTGAGAGAATCTGGTAATGGGAGAGCGTGGTCTGGCTGTTGTACCGACAGGTAGGAAGTAGTCCTCTGAAAAATCTGAATCATCTTCGGAGGCGCTCTCATCCGGCTGGTCAAAGCGAGGACTCTCTGTGGTGGAAGCGGTTGGCGGGACTGTGGTATGGCTTGCAAATGAGGTAGCTGTGGAAGGCTTTGCTCCTTCCCTGTAAACTGTGTCAAGACCCGGTTTGGGTTCCTGCTTCAAATGAGTTCCTGAGTTATCCGATGCACCATCGCTGTCGAAATCATACGAGAGTTCCTCGTGAAACTTAATGAAGTTGTAATCATAGTAAAAGTCATCCACTAGAACGTTGCTTTTGATCGCCTTGTCTGTTTCTATTTCATTGTGATATGAGAAGTCGGCATCGTTTATGCTGTTAAGAGTATTGCCTTCGCGTGGCTGAACTCGAGTAGCTCCCTTGGCCGATTTTAGTAAGTGGCTGTCTTCAACTATAGCGTTTATCTCGTTGAAAACCTCTCTGCTGGATGAGCCACTTCCAGACCAGTCACTGTCCATGTTTTTGGGGCAGTCTTGAACATTACATGACTTGACTGAATCAGGCTTGGCTTGAGGATCGCAGTCGACCATGGTGTTCCAGCTGCACGTCACCTCACGGGTCTGCACACCACTCGAACAGCTCATGGAGCACTGCAGATCACAGAAACACAGAGAACTGTGATATAACAGTCTATATGGTACACTTTATCAAGGGACTAATACTATAAGGAAGTATTGATCTGAGTCTGGCTCACAACCATAAATGACTGGCTAATTTGAGTGTGACTGACAGTGAAGAAGGCATGCCACCAAGAAAGCTGTGCCAACATCAAGATCTCCAAAATGACAGTCAAATGTATTACTGTTGTACCAAACAAGAATTAAGATTAAAGACACACGAAAATGATCGAATTCCGGGAAATCTCTCTGCTTCCTATACTATTCTATATTAGAATCTTACCTCTGACCAGTTTCCTGTAGTCCAGTCAGCAGGACAGGAAATGTGTCTGTTGCAGTGGGAGATCGACTCAGGTCTCGGTAAGTGCTGGCATTCAGAAGGAAGAAGGGCTTCATGTTTTTCCAGCCCCAAACTCCGAATACACACCACTGTTCTCTTCGTCAGGCCTGATACCCCACAGCTTGTCGAGCATTTCTGCCATTCTCCGGTCCACCATCTGCAGAATAGCAGAGCAGTTGGAACCCTGGTGAGCCCTGAGAAGCCCTAAAGTCCATCTGCTGCCACGAAGCATCATGAGAAGTAGGGCAGTCGTTAAAGTTCTAAGCTCTTTATTGGTCAGCCCAATCTGTTCATCTTTGTGCTTGTTTTGTATCACACTATGGTATTATACACTCCAATTAGACAATAAAGAATTGTTAGCACCCTTCATGAAAAAAATGAGGAAAAATCATGAGGGTAATGGGGTAATGAGTAACCAATGGAGTTACTATACAGTTTTTTAACAGAATATTTATTTTCATAAATTGTTCAATATATTTTTATTTAGTGCAAAACACTACCTTGCAGATTATAAGAACCCCACAATTACTCACGTGGCCGGGCATAATCCAGCATTGCAGCTCACTCTATTGTCGTCTGGCCGAGTGGACGCATCACAGTAATGCTCCTCGACAATTCCGAATGTCCGCTCGACACAATGCACGACCTGTCTCTTGACACCTGGAACAAATTTTTTTTGCAATGTGAATGGCTGTAAGTAAAGCTTATAAAACTTTGGCTGGTCTGCTAAAAGCTGTCCTGGGGCTCCATGAATGCAGTCAGTCTGGATGGTCAATCGTATTCTGAATCCTTCAAGGGCTTGAGCAGTAAATGAGTAATGTTGCATTAATCAGCAATAAAGCTGTAAGGTCTATAACCTAAACTAGTGAGATTGTTTTAAACAATTTAAAACAATCTTAAATATATCTTAAATAAGAAATATATATAAAAGCAGACCATGTGACAGGATGAAAATAAAACAGAAAAGTCTGCTCCGTAAAAAAACAACCAACGTGGTCTAGTTTTCGACCACGCCAAGCACTTGTACCGCTGCTCCAGAACTTGTGAGTCACACATCAGCCACTAGCGCCGTGGCCAAGACATTTTGAGAATGACAAAAACATTCATTTAAGTCTTCTCCTTAGGTCTTTTTGTCAGATGTTACTATGGTATTCTCGAGTATAATTATGAGCATTTTATAAGTGTCAAAGACTTTTACTGACAATTACATTAAGTTTAAGCAGAGTCAATATTTGCTGTGTTGAACCTTCTTTTTTTTTTTTTTTTTTTAAACATCCAAGGTACTGATGGTAGCGTCACTTTTTTTCCCTCCAGACAAGCTTTTTTTTTAGATGGCTCAAACAATTGGAAAGGGAATTCATCAGAGAAAATGACTCTACCCCAGTCCAGAGCAGTCCATTCCCTGTACCCTTTGATTATTAGTCTGTTCCTGATGTTTTTCCTCGAGAGAAGTGGCTGCCCTTCTTGAAATGTATGAAGGTGAGCGACTATGTCATCAGTCCTATGTCATGCCAACAGTAAAGCATCCTGAGACCATTCATGTGTTGGGTTGCTTCTTAGACAAGAGAGTAAGAACACAGCCATGAATAATAAACATAATTCGAGAGCAACTTTTTCCAACCATCCAAGAACAGTTTGGTGATGAACAATGCCTTTTCCAGCATGATGGAGCACCTTATCATAAGATGATAACCATGTGTCTTTGGGAACAAAACATCGAAATTTTTAGTTCATGGCCAAGAAACTCACCAGACCTTAAATCACATAGAACCTGCGGTCAATCCTCAAATGGCAGGTGGACAAAAAAAACAACAACGACAACACAAATTCTGACAAACTCCAAACAAATGGGATTCCATCAGTCAGGATGTGGCTCAGAAGTTGCCAGGGCAAATTGTAGAGGTCAAAACTATAAATATTGACACTTTGCATGAACTTAATTTAATTTTCAATAAAAGCCTTTGACACTAATGTAAATAATGCTTGCAATTATACTTTAGTAGACCATAGTAACATCTGACAAAAAGATCTAAAAACAATGAAGCAGCAGAATTTCAGGATTCTCAAAACTCGGCTGTACTAACATCTGCAGACCCAGCAATAGCTTACGTAAGACTTGAGATACAAGCAGTAAAAGCAATCAAGTTAGTGAATTAAACAGTGAGTCAGGGAATGGAGCGCCAAATTTGAATCCAATTACAGCAAAAGCCAACTCCCACCTACATTAAAATACAGCAGAAGCCTCATAATTCATCTGACAGACATAATTACTTAGGCAGAAATGAGAAGAGTATACTGTATAGAGCAAAATTCAAGACTAGAAAAATTATATGCTGTCAGTATAAAGCTCAAGACTGCTGCTAGGTGCATAAACAATATTTTAAAGAAATGCATTATCTAAAAATGTCTCCTCAAGGCTACTTCAAATGGCTAAGGGTCCCAGATTCTCAAAAAGGGATCAATTTGGAACATTTTCTAAACAGAAAGTTATCTGTTCTAGGGTTGTACAATACGGTCAAATGTACAAGGGGCGTTCGAGTCAAACCAGGACTTTTGATTGTGCAGAACGACAGAACACAGTTATAAGAGTAAAAACTCCCTTAATTTCTCTATATAATCCCCCGCTCATTAGTGCACTTATCCGAGTGTTTCACGAGTGCTTCGATACCATCAAGGTAGAACGTTTTCTCAGTATGTCAGAGCCATGATCATACGAAATGCGATGTATGAAACGCTGGCCTCCCAGGAAATCCTGTAGTGGCCCAAACATGTGAAATGGCTTGGAAAGAGAACAGGACTGTACCGGGAGATGTGGCAATAACCTAATAACGAGCAAATGGTATTCGAGGATGACTGAGTTCCCACAGACAGATGCGTACAGCCTTTTTTAAAACGTTTGCACTATTTAAATGTTTTACTGCGGCTAAGAGTCTCATCACTGTACTGTGTCTGAAGTCTGTAAATGTCAATTGATTTTAAGTCTTCAGTCATGAAATAAATCCAGTTTGACTTGGACGCCTCTCTCATTTTGACATGTGACCATGTGGTCCTTCCTCAAACTGGAAGTTTGGAAGTTCACTGGAAGCATCTGTATTCTCAGATAACAGAACTTTTTTCACAAAGCCCATAAGCATGTGTGTGTGTGAGTGAGATAGTATGGGTGTGGAAATTCTGTGCCGAATGCATTAATTTAATAAATGTTTTTCATTTCATGCTTTAAAACAATAACTGCATGAGTCTTCAAAACCCTGAAAATCAAATATGGATTGTGTGCAGTGTATGTAATGCCAAGATTAGGTTACACACGGAACATCTATCGATTTCCACTGAAAGTAAAACATCAGAAAACCTTTTATGTGCCATATTTTTTCTTTCGTCCTTTGTGAGCTTGTAAGGACTCACAGAGGAAATCAAATACAAAAGAAGTAAGTCATTTTTCTTTTCCAGCAACTCATAAAGTGTCCACAGACTGCACAAAGACGAGTGATTATGCCATGAACAGGAAAATGCCCTTTTCCTAAAGGCTAGAACAGATGTACGATAAGGTAATGGGTTTTCAGCTCCAGTTCCTGACAAGCTGACGACCTGCAGTGCTTTACATTTACACATCTTATTCCTCCATGAGTTGAAGTACCAGGAAACCACAAATGTGGACAGAGTGTTGGACTGAAATCTACTACGCCTGTCTT
Organism: Clariallabes teugelsi; assembly: GCA_030014215.1. Lineage (NCBI taxonomy): Eukaryota > Metazoa > Chordata > Actinopteri > Siluriformes > Clariidae > Clariallabes > Clariallabes teugelsi. Next base: position 23,285,978 of record JAQMYG010000007.1, read on the forward strand.
ATTTAGAACCAAATTAATATTAAATATTAACTTAATTAATACAAAAATCAATAAATTGATATGTGGACTGAAATAGTAGTAGCTGTAATTGCACTTGTTCCTATAGAGTACATTACCATTTCTACCATAACAATTTATTCACAGAGACTTGTGTATGGTGGACAATCTACAAAATTTAAGCTTGATGGTGACAATTTATAATGAAGAGATTTATTTATGATTTTTCTGGAAGGAGTCTCCAGTGTCAATGGTTTTATAATAGACAGCAATTTTCCAACCGTGCGGTCCCCATCTCATCTGTAGACCATCTGGTGAAGATTCTGGTTGGAGTTCTCATCACAAGGAGACCACTAGCTGCTGATGAAGATGTCCCCATATGGTATTCTTAAAGATTTGTGTGATAACTGAGGATGGTACTACTTAATAACCACAAAGATGGCTTAGATTGTATTTGACACAAAGTTTCACTTTTGCTTTAAGTAGATCTGACTAAAAGAAGCAACCCCAGATCATAATACTGCCCCATAGGCTTGAACGGTAGCCACTGATCATGATGTGTGCATCACTTCATCTGTTTCTTTTCTTAAACTGATGCACCAGGCAGTGTAGTACATACGGCCTTTAGATACCTGGCCTTCCATAGAAATTCTGTGCCACTTCAAGTGTTTACTAAGAATGCTATACTGTAAGATCGCGCTACATACTGTAGAGCCAAGTGAGTCTGGGATTTATGTGCCTTTCTAGAAAGAATAAATAGGACTACCGTAATATATTTTTTTGGTCATATAATATCTGTACCCCCATGAAGGCGCTTCACAATCTCATACGTACTGTACATGAGTTTCTATGACGACTGATGACTTCCTACTGAGACATTTTCCACAAAAATCATAATTCTAAGAATATTTAATTAATACTTAGCACTTTTACTTTTTCATTTGATTTACAAGAACATATAGTGTATTTAATGGAACTAGACGTGTGTCAAAATTCTTCATTATGTCTTGGGCTGTAAGGTCAGACTTAATAAGTTCAGCACACTTCTAATGAGCAGATTCATCCTTTAGGGAATTACTGAATTATAGATAACAGGAACTGAATATATAAAGAACAAAAAATAAATATTAAGTATTTTATGAAGTATGCTGAATATGAATAAAAGATATAAAATGAAAGAAACTAGACGAGCTTTGATGCTTTTACTAAAAGGATTGACATGATACTAATTGAGTGACCCCAAATTTAATGACCTAGCTACATTATTCTTGTAGTGATTTCTCAGTGAAAAGATGAGAGGCAAAATTTCAGCACCAATCTTGTCTTGACAGGTCCAGTGCATGTTTCACATCTCATGTTGTGAGGATGAACGTACCGATTTAAAACATGATTGCTTTTTCATTTACTTATCTGACTGCTAAGACATAAGACATAATCTACAATATGTTCTTCATGAGACAAAGTGATTAAATGATTAAATCGTTCTATCCAATATAGAATATAATGTGCGTCTCATATTAACATTATTATAATAAAAATAATACTGTACATCTGGCACGTTAACTGTTTTCTAAGAATGCTATAAGGTTGTGCTACATTCCATAGTGCCAGGTAAGTCTTCCTAGACAGTATAAATGGGAATACCTTTATTCAGAATCTCGTTTGTATACCATGAGTTTCCATGATGACAGATGACTTACTATTAATAAATTTTTAAATTCACAATAGTTCACAATAGTGAACCAATAATTAGTATTTTATCATCTTCATTTGATTTACAAGAACATCCCCCTACAGTGTATTTAATGGAACTAGACGTGTGTCAACATTCTTCATTATATCTTGGGCAGTAAGGTCAGACTTAATAAGTTCAGCAAACTACTAATGAGCAGATTTATCCAGTAGGGAATTACTGAATTATAGATAACAGGAACGGAATACATAAAGAACAAAAAAACATATATTAAGTATTCTGTGAAGTATGCTGAATATGAAAAAAGGATATAAATTGAAAGAAGCTAGACAAGCTTTGATCATTTTAATATAAAGTAAAGATAACTGGGTGACCTCGAATTATATGACTTGGCTACATACAGTACAGTATTCTTGTAGTGATTTCTTAGTGAAAAAATTTGAGGCAATATTTCACAACCAAACTTGTCTTGACAGATCCAGTGCATGAAACACCAGATTTGAAGATGATTCTCCACTGAGTGAAATGTCAATGGCTCTTACCTATACTACCAGTAAAAAGTTTGGAAACACCTTCCATGGTCTTTCGTGGTTGTTATATTATTATATTACTCTTGCATTATAAAACAGTATAGGACAACACTTTGATGGATGGCACCCAAAATATGCAATAATCTCCTTTAAACAGTTGATATTGACACGTGTCTGCCACTTCTGCTCTGTAAAGCCTCTAATCTGAGGTGCTGTTTGTTAATTGGTGATTTCTGAGGCTGGTGACTCTAAATGAACTTTTATAGTGCAGCAGAAGTAACTTTTGGTCTTGCTGTCCTGGGATGGTCTTCATGAGAGTCAGTTTCATCATGGTGTTTAATGGGTTTTCAAGTGTACTTGACGATACTGTTCTTGCAGGAACAGTTAAAAAAAAAGTGTCTTAAAATAACAACTGACTGTTGTTGTTGTTGTTACTTAATTACCCAATGTCCGTTGACTTTCGACTGGTATTGTATATCATAAGCATAATATAGAAGCAGCATCTGCGAGGGTTGTGCAACCAAGAAACCACCATGAAGAGCTTACATGCTTGCATCTCCAGGCTTATAGGCGGTACTGTCAAAATTTCACGACAAACCCACTGGGTAATGTTATTCCAGACAGCTCACCATGACCTGATGGTAGAAAACGTAGGTCACAAAAAGACACTTAATGGAGGACGAAGAATTTAGTCAAGTGTTGTCGCCTCTACAGGCTGTACTAAATTTGCCCCAACTTGGCCCAACAGAAAATTTGGAGGCATGGGATGAAATTTAGGCTATGCTTGACAAGTGTAGACAGTGACTGGAACACCAAGTTGGTCTTGGGAATTTAGACAATTCAATGTCCCAGACTGACGAACAGCTTGATCAGTTACTGTAGCTGTGGAGGTCTTTTATTTGACCCTAGACTTGACGAAGCAATGATGGGAGATTCTCTTTTCCACTAATTTCGGTTTGCATCAAATCATGACACTTTCATTTGGGTTGACCAGGGCCCTGCAAGAAAGACGCCAAGTTGCGCGAGTCAGGGGTAGCTCAGTGGTTAAGGCATTGGACTACGGTTTCGAAAGATCCCGGGTTCAAACCCCACGACCACCAAGTTACTACACTGGTAGTCCCTTGAGCACCAACAGTGTGGCTGCCCTAGAGCAAGGCTCTTAACCCTCAACTGCACACATGTATAATGAGATAAAAGTAATGTAAGTCGCTCTGGATAAGCAATGAGGGTGTAGCTGAGAGCTCTGTGAAGGAAAGGGCAGCTAAATGAGGTGAGGGGCAGAAAAATGTCACCTGAGGGGAATTTGTTCAATAATCATTTTATTTTGCAGTGAGTTTGGGGAGAAATGAAGACCATACAGGTCAGAGCTTTAGGGGGAGAGAATCGGGCTGAGCAGCAATGAACTGGGTGTATGTGTGTGTCACATCTTTCCTGAAAAGTATTGTCACAAAAATGACAATAAAGTCATGAACAAGACTCCATGAGTCCAGTCTTTCAGTGTACTGAGCTTACTACAGTCCTGTTTGAATATGCTTAACTCCCCTGACACAATAATAAATTTTTTTTTTCATTTTCAACCAAAAAATCCTAGAGTATTAGATCATGTGTGTTAATTAGTACAGCTTTTTCTCCTCTATTTAAATCTCGCATTTTGTTGCTCTCATTTGTTCAACCACTCAAACTCAATTTCTTGTTAATCATTCACCCACACTCATATCATCCAGCTTGTCAATCCTCTTGTCTGAAGAGTCTCTTTCCATTAAGCACCTGCCTGTTTGATGCTGGGAATGAAATGGAAAAAAAAATACAAAAAGGCATGGCACAAGTGGCTTAAATTGAATCAAACCCAGCTGTGCCCACTGTCACATCTCGCCAAAGCGAGACAACTGCAAATCAACAACTGCACCGAATTCAATTTATTCAGACTTCACTAACAAGGCAACTCAAAGCCATCTCAGAACCACCAACAGGAAACCACATCGTCTTCCTCTTGTATAGCGGTCCGTACCTCACGAGAGGATGCAACTCTGAGGTCATGCACTGCTCTCACTCTTACTTTTGTTAATTATTTTTATGAGATTGACCGTGTGTTTACATCGGCCTTAATAAACCTAAAAGCTATTGAAATAAGGGTCATACCCACACTAACTCACCATACCACAAAAACACATAATAAAAGACTAGAGGGTTCCCCTTGTTCCACCAAAACAGCTCTGAGCCATTGAGGCATGAGTCTACAAAACCTCTGAAGGTGTGCTGTGGTACTGTATGTGGCACCTGGATGTTAACAGCAGATCAGATCATGGATCAGACTTGTTTAGCACATCCCATGGATGCTTGGGTGGAATTTGAAGTTCGAATTGACAACCTTGAACTCTTTGCTGAATGAGCTTTATACACAGAAGGCAGTGATGTGATACCTTTCTATCATAGCCAACATTATCTTTTTTTTTTTTTTAATAATAGTTTGTGCTAAATTGGATTTTCTGTTGGATCGGACCAGACAGACTGGCCTTTGATCCCCACAGGCATAAATGAGCCATGGGTGCACATGATCCTGTCACCAGTTTACTGGTATATAATTGTTAATAGAAGATGAATGAATGAATGAATGAATGAATGAATTCACCTGGTGGCGGTGTTAGTATTACGGCCGATTGATGTATACGTGATCAGATTAACCTTTATACCATGTGTCGTCTAGTCAACTCTCATCATTTATATAGAGAAATTTTCATCCTTGATTAAGCTTCATGCTTTCTGCCTCATATATTTAGTTCATCCTGCAAAACAATAGAATGTACTCGATCACATGCTATATTCCTGTCTGAATAGAATGGGCGGATTGTAAAATTAAATCCCATTAAAAATCCCATTTTAAATCCTATCAGTTATTAATTAGTGCTGTCAAGCGATTAAACATTTTAAACTAGTTAATCACAATCATAGTCTGTGATTAATCATGATTAATTACAATTTAAGGTAAAGTCCAGGTTAATTTGTTTTATTTTTACTTTATATTTTGTATTAATTATTTTGATGTATTTATTTTTTGGGCTGTGGAACGAATAATTTGAGTTTCTATAATTTCTTATGGGAAGTATTGCTTTGATTTACGAGTGTTTTGGAATACAAGCCCAGAACGAATTATGCTCGTAATCCAAGGTTCCACTGTACTTAGATTTACTTGTATTATAAACATGCAATGATGGAATAAAGAAATGTTCGATTATGTTAGCATCTGGTAAGATAAAACAGATTATGCAGTTTTATAATTTCTCAAACATTAACATTTAAATCAACATTAAAATCACTCAAATGGAACCAGCACTGGATGCAATGGCTGGTTAGTATGGGGTGTGGCAACCCACCAAAGGCAAGGTATTTTTGTAAAAATAGCTCGAGCACACTATTTTGGTTTTATCCAGACTTTCATCTTTTTATAATGAAACTTGTTGTTTAGCACACCTAGTGATGTTTCCTTAGTTATCTTATTATCCGCGCTAAATGTGCCATTAACATGCACAGCCGGGTAACCACGCTGCAATTATGGGAAGCCATTAGGGTCAAACTTGGTCATATTTTTTTTGTTTTTGTCAAATTTATAATGGGGCAGTGGTGGCTCAGTGTGTTAAGGCTCTGAGTTACGGATCCGGAAGATCCGGAAGATCGGCGGTTCGAGCCCCGGCTCCGCCAGGTTGCCACTGTTGGGACCTTGAGCAAGGCCCTTAACCCTGTCTGCTCCAGGGGCGCCGTAAAAAATGGCTGACCCTGCGCTCTGACCCCTGCTTACTAACAAGAAGCTGGGATATGCGAAGAATAAAGAATTTCACTGTGCAGTAATGTATGTGTGATGAATAAAGGCTGAACTGAACTGAACTAATGGGTTTAAAATTTCTAGTTAATCACATGCGTTAACATGTCAATATTGACAGCCCTAATATTAATGTGACTAGGAATATTAATGCAGCAATATACTGGATTTTTATTAACTTTTTTCTCCTTTCAATGATCCTATCATTTTTAAGCATCCTCAAATTATTCTTTATTTATATTTAATTGCAATACCTTTTAAGTTTCATCATATTACAGTACATCTGATGGAAAACAAAAATGTGCAATCTTACTTTTTAATCAGCATTTACATAACTATTTTCTGGCGCTGTATAAAAGCGCTGCATAAAAAATCAGTTTAAGAATAAGCCATGCCTGAATAAACAGGACTCTCTCTATAAACATTAAAGTTTGAACTTTAGTTGCCAACTCTGTGAACAACAAGTATACAAGTCTCTGAGTAGTTACACACTAATTGTACTATTGGTAGTAACTGTTCAACTCTTTGATCTTTTGATCTTTGTTGCCTAAAGGTTTAAATATTGTACCTGTTCCGCACGTGGTGCTGCACTCCGTCCATGCTCCACGCTTCCACTGGAAATCAGAGACAGAGTTTCCACTGCTGGACTCAGTCAGCACGTCTCTACTGATGGTGTATTGGTACCTCACGCCCGGGTTAGTCTCCTGAAAGAGCAGCTGGAGAACAGATTAAAAATAGATTAAAAATAGCTGCAATTCAAGCCAAAACACATTCATGGACATACAAACACAGGCCGCAATTCTGTACAAAACGAAGACAATGTAAACATCAGGCCTCCACATGGTGAAAAGGAGAAGGTCTGGGACACGATCCTGCTCCAGGCTGACGCAACCACAAATGAGTTAAACAATACGTTAAGTTAATATAGTGAGTGACAAGTATAGTCATAATCCAAAGAGTTGCTCTGGTGCATGTCATTTTTATCAGACGGCAGAAAGGATGGATCTTAATCAGAGGTTTAAAATGTCACATGTGAGGTTCAAAACAAAACTCTCCAACACGCTGTGATGAATTAATGACCATTAATTTGCCTGAAAGCACAAGAGGGAAGCTGATCGGAAGCACTCAGGATCCCTTAACACATAGGGAAGAAACAGGGATAATTATTGCGGTGTCAGATAAAAATACACTTCAACACACACACACACAAACTCATGTACACAGGCTTCTTGCCAAGCTTTTGCAGATACCTCCTCTGTGTGAAGAAGCCCTTTAAGTCAAGGCTCGTCTCCCCCCCCCCCGTCTTGCCTGCAGCACTAATGAATCCTGTCTGTCTGCACTTTCATGTGGTTGGAACGCAGCACTCTGGCTCAAATTAAAGGCCTCTTCTGACACGTACTTCTTGCCTATAACTCATACTTGTTTAGCGTCCTCATCTGAAGATGAAGAGGAATCTCACTTGCATTTAATTATTCATACTGGCTTTTTTTTTTTTTTTTTAGATTCTCAGAATATCATGCATGGTAAAAAAGAATTATAGCCTAAGTGAGAATGACAAGATAAAAATTCCCAGAGCCTATAAACTTTAGATCAGTAGTGGGATTTAAGTCTTTGATGAAAGATGAAAATATTATGAATCATTTATTCCGTGCAAAGGTAAAATTGCACAACTGAAAGGCAAGGGAGACAGATTATATAGAGATGAATCAGAAATTGGGTTTGCGGTGCAGACTTTTCTCCATGCACATACAGAATACGAAATACAAATGGCTGTTTCATATGCAGTTGTTTCTTAAACAAAAATAAAAAATAAAAAATAAATATTATATATATTAAAAAAATATATATATATTTTTTTGAAAATAACAACTGCGAATGAAATGAAACAGCATAACGTAAACAAGCTGTATATGAAAAAAAATAATCCTTTACCTTTAAGGTTCAGAAAAAGGCTGACCTTGGTAATAAACACTTTTTTCCCTACAATACTAGTTCCTATAATATAATGTGATTCCATAAAATTTCACAAGATTCCATTAAAAGTCACATTACAATGAATATGTCATTGTAACTTTTAAGCTTTGTACAGTGGAACCTCGGATTACGAGTAACACGGTTTACGAGTGTTCCGCAAGACGAGCAAAGATTTTTAATAAATTT
>JAQMYG010000007.1:23351261-23362228 GCA_030014215.1 Clariallabes teugelsi
TACATACTTACACTGGGTTAACTAGGTTAATAACTAAGTGTCATTAGTCCAACACAACTGGGAAGAGTTTTTTTTTTTTTTTTTTTTGTTAGTCCAAGTACTGGAGAAACAGATGCGTCTTGAGTCGTCTCTGCTGTACGGACACCTAGAGGAAGTTCATTCCACTACCTAGATGCCAGAACAGAAAAGAGCCTGGATGAATGCCGCCCTCGATCCCTGAGAGATGGTGGGATGAGGAACTACATGCTAACTCAAAATATCAGAGTGATTTCAAATTTGGCACTAGATCATGGTGTTGGCAAATGTTTTAGCCAAAAATTTCTGCTACTGATCATGCTGGATGTTCATGGACAAACTAGTTTTTAAATGTCACAAACAGTTAACAGTCCAAATTCAATAACAGATTCAATAACACATTCACTTGCTTCTTTATTCTTCATTTCTGCACTTACACAATTACAGGTTCACATTTATATAAAATATTTTTAGAGTCTTTATCTGTTTTTGTGTGTACAAAATGTTATTCACAGCAATAAAAAAAAATTATAATGGACAGAGAAAAAAATGGTAATTCTTTAGTTCAGAATTAGTGCTTAGTCCAAACTTCATGTTTAGTGCCGTAATAACATCCTCCAAAATATAGATTTTTGTTATGACTGCAAAACATTTTTTTTTTTGCTTTGTTTTGTTTTTGTACATATTAGTCTTTCATGTTTCTAAAAGACATGTTACAGATGTAGTCACGATGTGAATTCTAATCATGTTTTCAGCATTTTTTTCACAGATAAAAGATTCTCAGTACCCGGCCATATGAGGACACCAGTGAATTGGGTTTGTAAGGCATTGCACCACATCATAATTAAGAAAAGTTTCAATTTATTTGGGTGATTCCATGATTACGATGCCGTGAAGCCTTTGACTTTTGACTTAAAATACGATTAGCATAACGTTTGAATGGTTTCTAATAATTTACTTCCAGTCTGTGACAGATTTAGTTGTGTTTTCAAAGTGACTTTGTCAGTCAGTATCACAATATAATTGAAAATAAGGAAGAAAGGACGAGAGGATGTGCTTTTCTTCTTTCCTTGATACCCAGGAAATCCGTATTATGCCACTTGAGCACATGACATGAAATATTTCAAAGGGCTGAATGTTTTCCGAATGTGTGCAGGTAACATAACTCATTGAAAAGCATGCAAAATAAAGGCGAAAACTCCTTTTAAAACTCCTATAAAAAGCATTTTTACTTGTCTAAGACCTCTGTAACTACATTTTTATCTTGAAGCATATCTTAGAATACTTCAACAAACATGCATTAAAATTAATGCATGAATACAAACCTTATTTTTCATTGATGCATGAATACAAACCTTCCCTTTTTTCATTAATGCATGAATATAGACTGGAACAGGAACAAGATTTTCATGCATTAATGAAAAATAAGGTTTGTATTCATGCATTAATAAAAAATAAGATTTGTTAAAGTATGCAGAGATACAGTATATATAGAGATAAAAGTTTCAACAAAGTGGGCTTAGATAAGTTAAATGCTTTTTATACGGATTTTTAATACAGTTTTTCACAGTTAGTTTACATACATTTGTACATTTAATATCATTGATAAATAAATGGTACCCAAATCATGGAGTCACCCTGATATCAGCATAAGACTGATTTAAGTCTTATTAGCATGTGGATCACTGATCACTCTTGGCACTCACTAGCCTGTTTTATCTGGGTCCGGTGGCTCTCGGTGGTCAGAAATGCTTCCCTGTTGCTTGTCAAAGTCCTGAAGGTCCATCATAGTCAGCTCACCTAGTTCCATATCGCTGGGTTTTGGAGCCAAAGAAGACAGGTCTTCATTCTCCTCCTCATGTTTAAGCCCAATGTCGTCAGGAATGATCTCCACTTCGATGTCTGAGGAATCCTCGCTCTCCTTAAACCAGACCGTCTTCTGTCTGTCCTTTCTTCTCTCTTTGGTTAAGATGGATCTGACTTGGTCTTTAGCTCCTTGAGCTCTGGGGTGGAGAGCCGGGCTACTCCGGTGCACATGGTTCGAATGAACCCGCATGCCGCAGGAATTGCAGTGTCTTTGCTTCTCACGTGGCGTCACTCTGACTCTCCATTTCGGAACCACTTCCTGCTTCCTGTCTCTCCTATCTGGCCGCCTCATTGCCAACCTGCTCATGTCTGCTTCATTCAGGAAGCCGTCATTGGTGAACTGCATGCTGTCTCTTGGCCTCAACCCATCAGTGGGCTGGGTATGCCGCAAGCATGGACCTAAACACTAAATAGGGGTTGTCAGATCAATGCCACATTTATTCCATTACGGCTAAATCTGAACGCACAATTAATTCCTATATCCATTTATTTAATAATTTTTGATGCCATTGTCTCTCTTTAATATAAGCATTCAGAGTTGGACTCACACAGCGATGATGAGAAGATGCTGACCTCTGATAACTTGAACGCATCTGGGTTCCTTTTCTTCAGACGGGAAATGAGATAACCAATCACGATGAGGCAGAGAACCAGCAAAGCGGCCATTACAAAGCCCAGCAAGGCCATATCTCCGGCACGGTATCCGTCTGAGGGCGACTGGACTCCTGGAGCTGTGATGGAGTACAGAGGAGCATTGACACGCATGGAATAGCAAAGAGACTTCAGAATTAATATTATTGAAATAATAACAGCCAGAGACAACAGCACTCACGCGGTAGGACAAGCACAGAGAGAGCCGCCGTCCCCGACTCGCCAGTTGTCACATCAACAGCACGAACCTGCAAGCAACAAGATGAATTTACATTTAGGCATTTGAATTCTTATTATTTACATGCATGTATGACTATGACAGCTAGATGAGAAGGTAGAAGTTTGCAGACGATTGTGTACTTGCTTGTAAAGCAAATGAGTCAGTTCGAACAGGTTTTTTCAGAAGAACAAATCCATCTGTGGTTACGTTGACAAAACTGCTGTACTGTACTTCATATCTGATGTCAGGATTGATTCCCTGTCCATGGAAGCATAAATCAAGTCATAATATACTATATATGTATTCTTTTAGTATATATAAGTATATATTATACGTATAATACGTATATTAATATGACACTAAAACCTACATTTGCAAAGTCATCATCTCTGGCTTTGACTCGGAAGGGTCTATTAGACGTCCTGTCCCTGAGCACCATGTTCTCAGGTCCCGAGTTGCTGTAAACGTATGCCTCATAGCGCTCCCTCTCAAATTTTGGTGGGTTCCTGCTCTTTTTCATCACCTCGATATTGACCGAAGTGGCAGCGAACTGGTCCCGGTTTGACACCTGAGATGCCTGGGGGGAAAAGGTGTTTTTTAATTAGAATTACAAAGTGCAGTATATTTTGTTCTAAGTCCACCTTGATGTGTTTTTCTGCCTTGCTCTCAGTGTTCCCAGGATAGAATCAGATTCCACAGTAACCTTGACCAGTATAAAGCTTTTACTGCAGGTAATGAACATGTAAAAGACTAGACTATTACATGTTAACTAGTAAATTGTTAGCCATCATCATCAGCTTGTTTATGTTGGTCAGCATCAGTGTTCTTACCACTTTGGCTACTTGGCGATTTGGTGCATTGGGGAAACTAGGGAACAACTGGCTAGTTAACTGCAAGGTAAAAGGGGCGTTCAAGACAAACCTGGACTTGTACTGAAATTTCTCATGAATTAAGGTGTAAAACCGCTTGACATTTACAGAAGACTTCAAACACGGAACGATGATAAGACTCTTTGAATGGCGCAAATGTTTTAAAGAAGGGCATTTCCAAGAGTCTGGGCCATTAAAGGAGTTCCTGGGAGGCCAGAATTTCAGATATGAAGCAGGCAGTCCGATCAAGTCTCTTACATACTGAGAAAATGTTCTACCTTGATGGTATCCAAGCACTAGTGAAACACTGGGATAAGTGCATTAGTGTAGCATGGGATTATATAGAGAAATAAAGGGAGTTTTTACTCTCATCACTGTGTTAGTTAAATAGCTACAGCACTAGATTAGCACACAAAATATTTACGTTTGTTTCCAGGTACCACATTACTCTCTAATCATTTGCATATTAGGCCAAAACGGTTCATTTTGTGACATCAGAAACTGAGTAGACTGAATAGAAAAATGCTAATTTCATGATTACAAATTTGTCCCAATTCCCAAATTTCTGTTAATCAATGCATATTGTATTGTATCGTATTAGTTTGCAGATATACTCACTCACTCATCATTTATAAACCCTGGACGGGGTGCCAAAATATCACAGGGCGCACACACACACATACACACACTCACATGCTCATTCACACACTACAGGCAATTTGGGAATGCCAATTAGACTAATGTGCAGAACCGAGGCGGCAATCAGACCCAGAACCTGCAGGTTCGACAAGTGCTAACCACAAAACCACCTTGCCGCCTTTGCAGATATAATAACAATTTATTATTATTGTATTATATCAGGCAAAATTAATAGACTGAAACATGGCTACTTACTAAAACTGTGAGAGATATTGGGCCTGTGATATCTGCTGGTTTTAGCATAGTTATGTTTCCAGTGTTTTCATCTATTTGAAATATGTTGTCCTCATTTCCTACAATAAATGAAAAAGTAGAAAACTGTTTTATACAATGGCAACGAAAAATTTCTAAAAACTTCCGATATACACACAAAAAAATATCCTTTAATTTTACCTTTGACGATTTTATAGCTAATCTCTTCATTTCTACTTTTGTCTCCATCTCTTGCGTAGACCGGCCCCGGCTGTAAGTGTAGCGGTCCTTCCTAAAATTTAAATGTGATTAGATTAGATTTTGGAAAACAGAAAACATTGGAATACTGATTTAAATGACAGAAAATGTAATAAAATCCATAATTATACATTTTCTATGTCATAAATTAACATGTTTTTAAAAGAACCTGTACTAGTCTTAGTTCACTTAGAACATCTTCTGTTTAAATGAATGTGAATGAGCTGTTGCTATAGAAACAGCAAAGTATTAGAACATGTACCTTAATATAAAGCTGTGATTTTAATTAAAGTCTGCATCTTCAGAGCACCTCGTATAGAAAATGAATCCACACCTTCTGACCAAGCAGAATCGTTCACTGTGGTATAAAATCTTTACAACACGTTGTAAAGATTTTTGTAATCATGTATACGGTGTACTATTTAAATGCCTAAAATTATACCAGGCTTTAATCTCAGAGTTGAGGGCAAAAGTTTGTACACTCTTTGGATAAAATAATGAAGATAAAGAATTAAGAACAATAAAGATTGTTCTTCCCTTTTTTTTTCGCCTTGTACTAGATAAGTAATAAAATAGAAAAAGATTAAAAGGAAAAATCCTTTACCTGTTTTTCTGTTAAGTTGACTCGGCCCTTATACCCAACGCTCAGGCAGATTTTGGCAGTACCAATAGTTATTCTGGTGCATGGCTGGAACCAGGGAGGACGGTTGTCAATGTCTTTTATGTTGATTATAATTGTCGTGGTGGCTGAGAATGTGATTTGACCTGAAGGTGATAACGGTGGAGTATCCTGTAAAAAAAAAAAAAGAAAAAGCACAGTTTATTAGGTTAGCTAAATGTATGTGTATAAGGATGTCAGCAAAGGTTTTTTTTTTAATGCATGAAACAAAATCTGGTTTAGAGCAGAAATTTGTTTAATATATAAAATATTTACGTTCCTCCAGTGCTATAAATAACCAACCCCTCTCTTCAGGTATTCTGTTCTTGCATACCTGCACATATAAGGTCAGTGTCACCTGCTGGATGATTTCATAATCCAAAGTCTTGTTAACGAGAATATTTGGCTTGTACATGTTCTCCAGTCGGAAATATGGGTTCTGCAAAAAAAAAAATAATAATAAAATACGGCTTCAATAAATCATTCCTGCATTAAGATGAGAGAAAGACAAGAATACAAGATGACCTAGTTAACTGCCTACCAGAGCTGGTTCCAAGGCGTAATATAAAACTCCTGAATCATCATCTTTTGCTTCAATCTGGGCCACGCTGGTGTTAACAGGTGTGAGCTGTGTGTGAACGAAGATGAAAAATTCTCCTCACTGACCTCATGTATACATTTTATAGGGCAGTGAAAATTAATGTCGTACATCTCTATAAGTAATGTCTGCTCACTTGTGTCATTATAAATGGAAAAGGGGGAAAAGTCTAATTAGAGTCCTCGGTGGCTTTATAGGGGCACGAAAAAGTTCTCACCTCATTAACATCTAGAGTGTATTTACTCTGGGCAAATGACGGAGGGTTGTCATTGATGTTTTGGACTTGAACAAGGACCGTCAAAGTAATCTGTGGATTTAAGCAAATACATAGCTTTGGCTAAATCTGAAGACATGCTACAAATAGACCAAGTCCTGAAATAGAGATTCAAGCTGTTCCTTTTGCTAAATTCATTATCACAGAATTAATTCTCTTCAAAGTGTGACTAATGAAGCACCATGCTAGACACTTACACTTTTGGATCCCGTTTTATTGCAACGGATTTGCACTGTGAGCTCCTCGGGATTTAGCAGAGTCTGAAAAAGGAAATTAACACGTTAACGTCATCAGCATTCGCAAAACGGCTTCAGGTTTGCTGTTAATTTATTTAAGTCAGGATTTTTGTTTTTTCCAGTAGCTTTAAGCAACTGTTATCAGAACAAGAAACGGTTCTGGGAAGTGTGAACTTATTCACTGATAAGTCAACATGTTTTTCAATGCCACTGGTCAAGAAGAGGAAGCGATAGGTTGGTAAGAGATATTAAAGGAACCGTACTTCAAAGTCCAGGCGTTTCTTCACGATCAGATCGAAGCCCCTCAGGTCAAATGCATTCTCTGGGTTCCCGGTGAGAGTCAGTGTGACGTTCTTTGTTGTGTTAATACGGACAACAACGGCATCGATTGTGTTGTTCTCTTTAATAGCCACAGGCTCTGAGGGAACTGAACAAACTGAAGAGACAAAGCAAATATCATCATGCTTAATGAACCACAACCCGGCCTACAAGCAACCAGCGAAAATCTACCATGCCACAATTTTTTGAAATTCACAGATTCATGATCTAAATATTTATTAGTGACAATAATTGGTTTGCAATGTTGTCCATTTCTGAATAATTGAACAGACAATTAAAAAATGTTTGAGAAAAGACAAATTAGTCTGACTTTTTAACACCCAGTTTAACGAAACTACAGTCAGAAATCAGATATAGCAATGTATAATTTATTAAAACACCACAGCAATAGGCATCATAGCAATCCCAAACAGGCCACGTCAACACCGTCAACATCGAAATCTAAAACAAGTTGTACTTACTTTTCTCAGCGAGGCAGAATTTGTGAACGAGGAACACGATCGTGCAGCTTAAAGCGATGTTTAGCTTATATTTCCTTTCCATGTCCTAATATGTGATGAAGACAAATAAGTATGGAGGACTAGAGATGACCGTGGCACCAGCTGGTACTTCTTCACATAAAGCACTGACTGTGTTAGTGGATGAGTGGGAGTCAACTCCCGTCGCAATGTTTGTGACTTCATCTTACGGTCATATATTGCCTAAAGAGCTTGCCAACAGTGGACTGCTCCCTCCTACAAAAATACTTGCATCTGCTTTCAAGGGGGGCATTTTGTATTAGTGTTCAGAATAGCAAAGAGCAAGAATGTGCCTGCAGAAAGGGAGGATTTGGGCCGTGTTGTTTTAGTGAGAAACTACATTTGTTCCACATTGCAGATAATAAGGATTCAGACTTCACTGTGAAATACAACAGACTGGTTTTCAGGATCTAGATTAGGCCTAGTCTTAGACCTGATCAGAAGGCAAATTCAAATATTTCAAAGATATTACACCACAGACTTGGGTGGATTTTCCATTCTGATTGGTGTTGAATAATTCTTCGTAGTAGCAACTCTGACATTAGTGCCTAATAACAGATTAAAAAAAAAAAAACATCATTGTTTTAATGTGTACAGCACAGAGAATTTACTGTGTATAATACCAGCAAAAGAAGAAAACCGTTAATAGAAGAGCTATAAACATGAACTATAGGCAAAAATTATGAATAATAAAGATGTGAGAACATGGCACACGTGAACCCAATGACATCAACAACAAGAGAAGTTTCACGGAGAGATACAGATACAGAAACTAGCACATAAATAGTGGTGCTTACAAGGCATAATGACATACAGGTGAGGGAACGTGTAAAAATGTGCTCCATTTGGCGCTAATATGGTCTATTTATCCATCCATCCTTCCATCCAATCATTATTTACAGTGATGGTCAGCTACTGTGGACCGTAACATCATGCTGTTGGTCACTGCTGTAAGGGGAAGGTGCATCGCTCACTCATACTCTGTAGGCAATTTGAAAATGCCAATCAGCCTACAATGCAACCTCCACGTACAAACCCGAGGTGAGAGCCAAATCCCCAACCCTGGAGTTGCAAGCTGACAGGGCTAGGCATTAAGCCACTGTGTCATTTATTGAATGTTTTTGGAAGGAGTCTCCAGTGTCAATGATTTGTAAAAGTTAGAGGTAAGTTAAAGTTTTATTGCCATAATCTATATCCATGAAATCTTATTATAATTCAAGTGTAAGTAGAGTAGGGTAGAAGTGGTGTGATAATCTTAAATACATAAAAGAATTGTTGCATTCAAGTCAAACCAGGAGTTTTGATTGTGCAGAATAAGACAAGACAGTGATGACAGTAAAAACTCCCCTCATTTCTCTATATAATCCCATGAGACACTAATGCACTTATCCCAGCGTTGGATACCATGAAGGTAGAAAGTATCCTCAGTATGCCAGAGTCATGATTGGACTTGCCTGCTTCCTACATCTGAAACACTGGCCTCCCAGGAACTCCTTTAATGTGGAAACATGTGGAAATGGCTTGGAGCGAGGTCACGACTGTGCAGGGGAAGTGGCAATAATTCCCAGTTGAGTTCTTGTAATGTGCAAGTGGTGCAGTGGGCAGTATGATCTTGTGCATTGTCCTGCAAACAGTTTGCACTATTCAGATGTTTTACTGCGGATAGGAGTCTCTGTAAATGTCAGTTGCTTTTGAAATTTCATCACAAGCCCTGTGTTGACTTCACTGCCCTTTCTACTACTATGTGGTGGAAAATAGTTATTAATCTGTTTATTATGGCAACAACAAAAGTGTTTCTTCACTAAACTAAAAATATTTGCTTTATACATTTTTCGTAAGAAAAATGTAATGTATTGGAATAGACAGTTTTAAGTTGAAACCGTGACATCATACAGCCAAGGCAAAGAGGAAGGTTTTAGGAAAGATAAAATCTATAAAAATAAAAACATGACTACTTGTGTGTGTGTGACAACTGATTCAGGCTGGACACCTAAATAGGAAATTAGAGGTACACAGTAACCACAGGCTAAAATAGCCATATTTTGCTTTATGTACAGTACATAATAGAGTCTACATCTTTTTGTCAGGTTTGAACAAGAGTTTAAAATAAATCAACCCCAAACATTGCCCTCTTTGCAGCTATGTAAAGTCCTTCTGTACCCACCAGAGCCCATGAGGTGACTCAGTCATGGCACACTTTGGTGTTGTACATGCTTAGAGACAAGCAGAGTCTCATGAAGTGGCGCTGTTTCACAAGGCCCCCTCCACTCCTCACCCAGCTGCTGTGTGTGGGAACAACGGATATACACATACACATGAAACACACATTGTGCATTGTACATCACATGTAGATGCCTGCTAATGCCGTGTGTTCGAAAGAGCTCTGCACATCTGTTAAAATTGAACCATGTTAAATTATTTGCAGAATAATCTAGTTAGTTTTTGTTAATTTATGTTCTATGTATGTAGAACATTGGTGCGGGAGGAACGTTGTTTTGTTTTACTGTGTACTGAACTGTATATTGTTAAAATGACAATGGAACATGTGCATTAAAACAGTGGCTATAAGACCTTTGTTCTGAGAAAAGAACTGCAGTTGTTATTTACAGCAGCAGAAGGCAGCATTGTGCAGGTGAAGAACAGACAAGTTGTCTTGTACTGATTTATTCACATCATCCTACTGACCTTTTGCAGTCATGTGACTGATTACCTAATAATTATCTGATTTTACCTACCGAATTACCTGATTCTTTGTCAGATAATAAAGGAGTAACCTAGCAATTGAGAGCCAGGAAACAAAAGCAACTTATTCAAAAGAGAAACAAGCGTGCGAAAATGGATAAAGAAAGATATTAAATTGGAGATGTTTGAATTGTTATCATGAAGTGATTACCTCGGACGGTGTACAAATATTTGATTAATTTTGGATTTGGTTGTGTTTGTTAGCGAGAGTGTTAGCTACTGTATTTCAGTGCTCCTGCTGCAAACGCAGCGATGCTCTGGAATATTCTGTGCGATTCATGAACGTTACGATTCATAGAACGTTGTGCAGGTAATGTTAACTAATACTGACATTTTAAGCTTCGTAATGAATAGCTAACTAACTGTTCTGGGGTTGAGTGCTAAATAGTGTAAATTGGAAAGATAATGTGCTGTATAGGGTGTACAATCCCTTGTTCCACACACCAAGTAGTGCCCTTGATCAGGGGTTAGAGAGGGATTTGAGACTCAGCCTTCTGTCAGAAACTAGTTAGATTTGTGTCTCGTATTAGCCATGAAACACAACACAGACAGTTCAGAGGCAATTCAGAACGACTTAGAAGCAATTACTTAGGAGACTAAGTGTTGTTTAAGACAAGATAATGTTATCAGATTTTGACTGTAGTACATACAGTAGGTATTGTCCCTTTTGCCTTCCACAAGTGCGCGGGACCGTGACAGACATACAGTATGTCATGGTGTCACGTGCAAAAGGTCTATGTACACTTATGGTCTACTTTCAGTGGTGTCAAAAGTATTCACATTCATTACTTGAGTAGAAGTATAGATACTAGGGTTTAAAAAGACTTCTTTA
>JAQMYG010000007.1:23367852-23385722 GCA_030014215.1 Clariallabes teugelsi
AAAGTGCCTAATGATACAATTTAAAAGTAACAACCTCAGCAGCACCCTCATTTCCCTCTCGTCTGTTCCAACCACTCATCATCCAGCTTCACCAGAATATTAAACACCGGCCTGATCATCTGTCATCACCTGTTTCTCACTGGTTCATGCCTTACAGTTAGAAACATGAAGAAATTAGGGCTGGCCCTAGACTTGCACAGTACTGTATATAATGTTTCATTATAAATAAATTTAAAATAGCTAGAGCTTGTAAGTTTCTATGGTGTAAGATAATACAACACTTCAGGATGAGCTATTATGGAAAAATAGTCATCTATATAACCATCTATACCACTTTTTAACGGGGTGCCAATCGCAGGACACACACACACACACACAACAGGTCGTTTTGGGAATGCCGATTAGCCTAACCTTTGGACTGTGGGAGAAAACCAGAACACCCAGAGGAAACTCACCTAGCACAAGGAGATCATGCAAACTCCATGCACCCCCACTTCAGACAGGAATCAAACCCAGGCCCTGGAGGTGCAAGCTGACGGTGCTAACCACTAAGCCACCGTGCCATCATACTCACATTCTGCTACTGCTAATTTGGGATTTTTCTTCAGGAGAATGCAAAATCTTAGAATCAAATTTTTCTTATGTAGAGTATAAGGAACTGAGGAACGTACTCAGGTTTATTTGATACTTTTACACATCATACATTTTATGTAAAAATAAAACAGCTTGTTAAGACATTTTATTTGATTATTCTGTTGACAGTTCAAGAAATTGCAGTCCTCAAATTCAGTTAAATTGTGCTATGAAGATGGATTAATGTCCTGGGTTATTCTTTAGTTATGCTTCATACTGTATTACTAAGCTAACTACTATAAAACATCAGTAACTACAGGTGAACTAATTGTAAGGGTAGGAAAAATATATGTCTGGGCAATGCCATATCAGAATCAGAATGTTTTATTATCAAGTACATTTTTACATAAAAGGAATTTGTCTTGGTAATGTAGTGCAAATGTGGTGTTAGGAAAAAATGAATGAATAAAATAAAATAAGTGCAAATGTTTGCATCCCCTTGAAATGGCAAAAAAAAAAAAAAAGAGTTAAATAAAATGAGGACTTTCTTTTTTCATCAACATTTTATTTAATGTGCATACAGCAGTATTACTACTCATTTAAAACATAGTTTGATAGTTACTTGTTATTATCTGTTATAAATCTGCATGAGTTATAAATACAGAAATAGGCAGGGTAGGAGACGCTGTCATAAGCTGGAAGCAGTTTTTGCTAATTGTGGCATAAACTATTTCTGTTATGGAGCAATTAACATCAAGCAGAGACACAAGTGTAAGAATATGCAGCTGTGCAAAGGAAGCAATAATACATTTAACTCCTTAAACTCCTGGCTTATTATACAGTTTGTTTCATCCAAAAGTATATTATTCGGTAACTACGATGAATTATTCAATAACTACAACATAATTAAGGTCTTTTGAACATCACACAGGAGAAGAACATTAACACATCAAAGATTTTTTGCTGGATTTCTTTATGAATGTCATCAGATAGACGACATGTAGGAACTAATAATAAAAAAAATTAAGAACCTGTTACAGTATATTAATCAAATTAAGCATTGCCTGGTTAATATTCTGTAGAGTACCTAAGAGATTTGAATGCTGAGGAGAAAATTGAAGAAGGAAAAATTCTGATATAACACGATAAACAAACGCGTAGTGTCTTCTCAGTGGGTTTCAGCAGCGTCTCATCATTGCAGATGTTTTCCTTACGTTTCTGAGAAAGCATGCATAATTAGAATGAGTAAGATTCATAAACATATAGAGATGTACTCTTTGCTACTATGTAAAAGAATGTTCAAAGCACAAAATTATGCTGATAAAACAGAGCAGTCGTAACTCAGGATGAAATCACAGACAGAAATTTAAATGAACCATTCTCACAAGACCAAGCAATATCTGAAAACATCAGCTGTGTTCATTACACCGGACCAGCTGTTAAGATTCCACTGAAATACAATCCCCAGATCGGCAGGAAAAACAAAGCAGGTTATCAGAGTAAGCAGAATTTTAGAAAGACTTAATTACTGGTTCACATTTATTTTAATCATAGTAGCACAGTTTTCTGTGTTGTCGCGAAAATATTTTTTGCCATTATATGACACATCAAATTAGATTGAAGTTGCCAATCTGACACTGATATGAATCACATAAAACAATTTTTATATGGTAATAAAAAAATACACAATGGTGCAAATTTTCCTCTTATCACTTCTATTTCCCCTAAGGTAACATATAGTAGACAGTATGTTCGGTAAGATACACTGTATAGAATGTTTGCAGTCATATGATGTTGCCAGATGTTGCCATTTTGCTACACTACGAGTCTAACTGGGATCTATCATCAGTAGCTGCTAGGAATCAGCATTAAGGTTAAAGCTATGTTCAGCCTTGCTGTAATTTTAATGTTACTCCAAATAAATAACTGTGCGATTAGTAATTAATTTAACGATAAAATCAACCAGAAAAAGATTTTGGATACAGAACTGACAAATAGTCAGATTAATTCCGTCCTTTAGACTCTAGTATCATTTCTAACCTTAGGATTTATATTCATTTACAGGTCTGATGTCTACTGCTGATTTGAATGCTCAGGGGATTTAAATATAAGAGAGAAACCAAATAAAACGCATAGCACATCAATTAATTTCACCACTGTAGCTCATGCTGTATATATATTGAACAGATCAAAATAATAATTTCTACTTGAATCTGCGCTCCGGGTCAGACTAAGCAAGCTCCTACTGGGAATATCATTGCTCGCAACACTTTTCCAACAGTTATGGTTTCATGGGCATCAAGCTTGTGATAAAATTTAATGAATTATGGATGAGAAGTGGATCAAGGACAACGATGTAGATTAAATTAAAGGAAGGGGAACAAATGTTTTACTGTGACTGGCTGCAAAGTGACTAAAGATACAATTTTAAAACTGTCTGTTTGTTTATCAACTTCAGCAGCAACCTCATTTCCCCTCTCGTCTGTTCGAACCAATCAGCATTCAGCTTCACCAGTATACTAATCACCGGCCTGATCATCTGTCATCATCTGCACCTGTTTCTCACTGGATCATTCCTTAAGTTAGATGTGTTTATGCACATCTACAGTACCTTACTGTAACTCACAAAAGCAACTTCTGTCACAAAAGCAACATAGCACAAGGACTGGACTGAAAATGAGGGCCAAAAACATATTAATAAATGACAGCTAACAACGTCCTGGGGGAGTCTGGGGAACCATTCCTCAAGACTACATAAAAATACAAGAAAGTCTGGCTCTCTTGAAGCAAAATATAAATAAATGAGAGGGGCTCAAGACTTTTGCACAGTACTGTATATTGTGAATGAATGAAAATATATTACAACAATTTTTTTTTTCCGGAAAACTTAATTTATCAAGTGTCTCTAGTATTATTAGACCTACATGTTTTTTTTTTTCCAGAGAGGTTTCGACTTCACTAAATATTATTGGTAAAGGTCAATCATATTTATGGTTCAGCTTTACTAAACTGAAGGTCAGAGGTTCAAGCTACCACTGTTGAGCCCTTGAGCGAATCCCTTAAATCACCATTCTCCGAGGTGCTGACCTCAACTCCTTAACAAGCTGGAATATGCAACAAAATAAGCTTTCCCTCTTGTTCTATGTTCCACATACAGATTATGACTCCTGTCTTAATCTGACAAAATTAGATGATTTTTTTTTTTGCAGGACTTCCCAACTAATGACAAACCTGTCTAAAGCTTGCATGACCACCTAAAACCCATTACAGACATTACTGAGTCCAGGCAGTGATCACAGATGTATTATCTTAAGCCGACACATGATAATTACACTGGACATGCGGACCAGCTGTCCTGCAGTACCAGCTGTACAGTGTGGATGACAATTGTGCTGAAAGATGTAAACAAATTGGACAATTATACTGATTTCTACTGTGAGTGGCATTTCCTATGCAGACTGACTTCATAGACTTTCAAGGCATCTGTAATATGACGGTTTAATCATGGTTTATGTAAAATACATCCTATATGAATATGCATTTAGACCGGCTCTCAACTTAGTTTCGTGATTAGCTTGTTACAATTATCCTGTTCCTGTGGAGAACTTGCAACAGAAAGTCATAACTATTTTTCACCAGGTTATGCCAGACCCTAAATTTGTTCACAGGACACAAGTCAAGGAAATATTTTGCTTTATTCTGTCTGGTTTGGATTAGACGGGACTTAATAAGTAGGTGACTTAATACGATGCAGGAACTAGGAATTTGAATGGGTACTATAATATAGGAAAATAGGAGGCCTTTGATAGCTCCCAGATCCTGAACATGTCTGAAAGAGTGAATTAGCTGTTTGGTCCTCTGTCATTTAGAGCAAAATTTGCCAGTTGTGGGTGTCTGTAATCTGTGGGTGCCTGCAGGATCACTGCTTGGTAGATGTTGTGCAAGAGGAAACGAGTAGCTAAAGGTTGGAAAAATAGATATATTTTTTTATATACACAGAAAATACAAAATAGAAAAAAATATCCATATATATAACCAACAGGCTTACATCACCTACCTACTTTATCGAAAACACAGACTCCAACAGGGGGCCAATCAGAAGCCTAGACAAAACGTAATTACCGGTTGCGCTTTGTAGAAGTCCAATGAGTCTCGTCCAAAACTGCCATCACTGTCTGCAGGGTCTATGTCGTCAGAGTTTTGTATGTAGCAGCAGTGAACTTCTTAGTATATTCAGGCACCACTGTTTGGTACGGTTTGGTAATGTGTGAGTAACTGCGCGTGTATGTACACGCATGTAAAAAGTCCAGCAAGCAACATTAACACAATCACTAGTTTACTGTACATGAGTCCACTAATGCACAAAATAGCCTCATAAACAAAGCTGACGTCAAATCAAGGAGACTAGCACAGTGGATGTGTGCATCATCAAGGTGATGTTTCAACAAGTCAAAATTTCTGTTTTCCATGTTCACACAACACCACTGAAAACGGAGGTGTGGAAAATCTTCACATTGGAAGACGTTTTCCCAAAGCTCCGTTTTTCAATGGGCAAAAATGCATTTGCGTGTGGACGAAAGACCAAAACCGCAGATAAAAATTTGTTTTTTTAAAATACCCAGCTACGTGTGGACATGGCGCTGGGTATTTTTTATACTGGAGATTTTTATCTGTGGTTTTGGCCATCTATACACATGCAATTGTATTTTTGGTCATCAGGTCATGTCCACACGTAGCTGGGTATTTTTAAAAACAGACATTTTTATCTGCGGTTTTGGCCTTTCATCCACATGCAAACGCAGTTTCGGATGAGACCGTCGGACTTCTACAAAGCGCAGATAACCGGTAATGACGTTTTGTCAAGGCTTCTGATTGACTCCTTCTTGATTAGGGGAGCTCCTGACAGCACTTAACAGGGAGTTTTTCAGGTGGGCAACGGTATTTTTAAAACGTAGCTCGTGTGGACAGAATTGTTTTAAAATACAAAGTAGAAAAATCTCAGTTTTTTTAAATAACTGGCTATATGTGGACAAGGCCTCATTATGCTCTGTGTGTCTGCATGACTGCCATCCAAACTGTTTCTAGATAGATGATGGAAGATAAATGAAGAATATCAATATAAAATTCCAAAACGTAAATAAATAATAAATAATTAATCACAAAATAATTAATGGAAATGTTAAACCTAATTACAAAAATGAAAATTTAAGACGTTTATTTATTTGTAATAAATGACTCCTTATGACCCACTACTTACATGGCCACTCACTTACTCATCACCTTTATCACTTTATTCTATCCCTGGAGACTAAGGGCAGAAGGCAGGGTACACACCGAACAGGATGCTAATCCATTGCAGGGCACACATACACTACACACACTGCAGGCAAAGTGGGAACATCAATTAGCCTAATCTGCATATTTTTGGACTGTGGGAGGAAACTGGGGTATCTGGAGGAGACCCATTAAGCACGGGGAGAACATGCAAACTCCATGCACACAGACCAAAAACGGGAATCAAACCCAGACCCCGGAGGTGCAACGTGACAGTGCTAACCACTAAGCCACCATACGGGGCAACGGTTTGGGAAACACTTTGCTAGTATTGGGTAATTATTAGATCCGGCAATCGCACACATCTAGGAAATAGCTACATACTTTTATTACATATTTACTTAAAAAATTAATAGTTAATAAACTTAATTTTAAGTTGAAGTTAATTAAACTTAATAATTCATTAGGATTTGGATTTTAAAGTCTAGACTTACTCTTGCTCTTCAACAATCTCATGGTGTTGTGATGCAATGGCACTTTTACCCCACTGTAGCTGAGTATCCTCAACTGCTTTATTCCAGCAATTTGCCATCACTAACACTTAGCTTTTTTTTATTAGTTCACAATAAAAGTGCCATTGTAAGTTGTTACTATAGAAACACTAATATATTAGGAAGAGCATGTTAATATAAAACTTGGGTTTGGATTACAGCTACTGTCAGAGCAGCTGTTAAATAAAATCATCATCACTATGGTGTAATGCTTATTAATTGACATAATCTTAGTATCACAAATAAGTTAAATGAAAGCCTGTGGTGTTAACCCATTAACAACAACTCCTCCACATAATTCTTCTCCTTTTTAAAATGGTGAACAGCTCTTATGGCCATAAACACTCTTCACACCATCTTTTAAATCATAAAACAAATGTCAGCATGTTTTGCTTGCATACCGTTGGCGTGTATATGATTACAATGACATTAGTAGCAATCAGTCTCCCACGGACCCACAGGCGAGGTGGTTGGAGAGAAGCATCTGCTGGATCCTGAAGCAAGCAGAGAACGACAAATGCAAATGAACCTTCGTGCAGATGTTCAGCTGGCAGAGCTCTCAAAGGCATAAGTGGGTAAATGAGAACTGCGCTTGAGTGTGAGGGCGCAACATATAAATCACGTCCTTTTCTTCTTTAGATCTGTAAACCCGATCAACCTTGTCACTCATGACAGCCGTCCATGATCATGACAGTCTACTGGGTTTTTCAGGGGAGTGCACCCGCTGAAAGTGTTATAATGCCGTTATTAGTCGAACCGGAGTTTAAGGTTGTCTAGGCTGTAACAGACAAATCCCTTGATTAAGTTTCCCTGAAGCAGTTATGTGACTCATACAGTATGCGATCACATGACACTACGTGTCAACAATAGTATGCCACATGCACATGATCATGTGAAAAACCTTATGCCCTATATGTGAATATAAATTATTTAAAAAAAGCAGTCACATTTGACAAAAGTATACTAATCACCAGCCTGATCATCTGTCACCATCTGCACCTGTTTCTCACTGGTTTATGCATTTAGTTGGATGGGTTTTTTATGATGTTTGAATGATTAAAGAAAGAAAAAAAAAACTTGCTTTGAAACTGCTCAGGTATACAGACAGGACAAAAAATATCTGTCAGAAATCCTGTAGAGCTTTTCCTCAAGACTACATTAAAAATACAAGAAGATCTGTCTCTTTGGCAGCGAAACATGAAGAAGTCAGGGGTGCTTCAAGACTTTGGCACAGTACCTGTAAAAAATTTGACATGAAAGGGGAACCAGAAAAGTGAGAGCGAGCCTGAATGCCAAAGATGCCTCAGCCCTCCATAGCCAGGAATCCAACAGAGCAAAATCAGCCGTGCTGTCTGGGAAGGAGGCATGGCAGACTTTTGCTCCATTGTTCCCCTATCAATCACAGTGATACTAGCTAGTTGTGACAGTCTGAGTTCATTTATATGGAAAAAGAGCAAACAGCACCTTACTCCAAGTGTGTTACACGGACCTGTGATGCAGCATGAGCAACAATAGGAAAAGATGAAAAGATTTAGGTGAAGCGTCTGATAGCCCTCACCCTCCCCAGTTTGTGTCTGTCATATGATCAAGAATCAAACAAAAAAACAAAAAGAAAGATTGATATGGTAAGAAATAAAAATCTTCAGCATAAGCAGATGCTAAGTTACTGTATTGAATAAGATATAGTTAGCATTTGATTGTAAACAAGCATGACTATTTGACTAAGATGGATGGATGGACGCATGAGGAATCCATCTATCTATCTATCTACAGTATCTATCTATCTATCTGTCCATCCATCCGTCTGTCCATCCATCAACAAGCAATCGTGTAAGAATGGTTTGACTGTTTGAAGAACTGTAGCACTGGATAAAATCTTAAACAACAGATCAGTCACTTGTAAAAACATCAAGGAGAATCAGAAACAAATAAAGGGTCCTTTCGTTGTAAAACTGTTAAGGGAAACACAGACTATATTGCACTTTTCAAAGTAGAAATGTTTGCCAAAGATGCAGTACAGTCAGTAGTTTTAGCTAAAAAACCAAAGCGTATCTTTCACCCTAGGAAGAAAATGACCTTTAAAAGTAAAAAAAAAGTTCCAAAGTGTATAATTAGAAATCTTTAAGGATGCACTTAAATTGTTCATAAGCAGGGCAACAAATAATGTGCCTATATTTCCTCACAGCGCTGAACTTAATTATACCGTAGTATTCATTATAATTATATATCATTTATCATATGCACACAGTGGTATGTGACCTCATCCGCTATAAATAACATGAAAATATATGAAAACCTTCGATTATATATTTTTCTCACTTTTCTTATTTATAATGAATAGGTCTGTACATTCCTGTTTAAATTGCAGGGTTTTGTGATATGAAAAAAAAAATTAAACCAAGATAAATCACCTTTAATGTTTTAGCTGTACTATTTAGCATGCTGTATTAATAACATTTCATGATAATATACTCAGTAAAAGAACAGTTAACTGAGTTATGTACACTGCCTGGCCAAACAAGTTCAAAAAGTCACACGCACTAATGTTGGAATTGTTTCTTCAACCTTATGCAACATCACAACAGTTACTTTCATCCATAATTGCATTCAATTTTGGCCCGAGATAGATGACAGAAGTGTTATCAACTCATCAGACTTTTAATGGGGTTAAAGCCAGGAATCTAATGTTGGCAATGTTACGAGGCGCAACACGAGAAGTTCTTAATGATAAGAGCCGTGACGCAGGGCCTTAGTGAGGGGCAATGAAATAGGAGTTGTGAGAGTGCTTATGATACACACGGGAAGACTTTCCCGTTTGGCGTGGGATTATTAATTAAGGAACTTCAAAGGAAACAAATGAAAACTGAAAACACAACATTAAACAGAGCCCCACCGTCTACGTGAGATGGGGCTCTGGAAAATAAAACAAAAACTATATCCTCTCGGGGCCTAGCTTCGCCCTTACCGAGGACTTATTTTAGTGGAGAGGGAGGGTTTGTGCTTTTTGAGCGCTGAACTGCTGCATGCCGCTCTCTCCTTGTCTTGTCTTGTCTTGTCTTGTCTTTTCTTTTCTTTGTCTTTGGCCCTGATGCCTTTACCGGTGCTACCTAATGATCATACAAAGTGAGGTATCAGGACCCTTTATGTAAACACGCCGCCATGTGCGGCTCGTTCAGACTGATTGCCTGACGGCGGCGTTGCCTGGCAACCGCGTGTATAAATGGCCGCGCCTTTGCCTGTTCAGAACTCCGCGTGGTAGCAGCCTGCGGATCTGCCCTTTCTGAACAGTTTATGCGTGGCTCTGCCCCTCGCGCGATCCGCGTCGTTACAGGCAATTCTTGTGTGAAAATGATCCCGCATGTTCCCAGAACAAGGCCAGGAATATGCCCGTGCCATCATCGAAGAAAAGCTCAATTAATGTGATAATATGGTTGTTCAGTATGTTCGGGTCATCAGCTGACTTTATTTTATTGCCACATTGATCAGCCTAGACTTGACCAATTGAAGCAAACCACAGATCACAACTCTGCCTCCAGAGGCTTGTACTGTACTGCTTGATGGGTGCTTCATGCACTTCCCTTCTTCCCCTGATGCGCCCATTGCTAGTGAATACGTTAAATTTTAACTCATCATACCACATCACCTTTTTCCATTACGCCAAAGTCAAATCTTTGTTTTTTTCTGATTATCCTCACTAACAAGTGTACTATGGACACACACATGTTCTTGTGTGTGGTAATGCTTGTGATTCCCATTGTTGATTTATTTTTATTTTTTTGACTCTTTACCAAGCATTAAGTCATAATTAATGGTCATTCATGATTTGTTTCCAGCCACATTTCTTCCATGATGCTGACAGGTCATTACAATCCTTCCAGGATTTAATAATGTGTTGGACAGGTCTTAACCCAATTCCAGTCATTTCAGCATCGCCCTTTCTTTGCTTGAGGCTGGCTAATAATTTGATCCTTCTGGAACACAGTAACATCTTTTCAATAACTATGGGCCAAATCTCTTAATATGGTTGTTTAAGAAATGAGAAGCCACTTACTGCATCGGTTAGGGCTAAAAGAATTATTGCCATCTGAAACATATTAATCACTGCAGGAAATATTCAATTATATTAAATATGTGGCAGATTTTGAACAGTTGGTACAGTAATGTGTTAATTAAAGACTGTAGCACTAAATGTCTGTGGTTGATTGGCACCCCGTCCAGGGTGTACCCCGCCTCATGCCCTAAGTCTCCTGGGATAGGCTCCAGTCCCTGCAAGACCCTGAATACAGGATAAAGCGGTATAGATAGTGAGTGAGTGAGTGAGTGAGTGAGAGCACTAAATGTAGCACTAAAGATTCAACACTAGAAGAAGTAATTCAGTACTGTAGGTGTTAATTAAACCTTCTGCGGCTTGCATGCATTAATTAAATAGGGGGAAATGTAATACAGTACTCTGTGTTATTTTTATTCTGTGATAGAGTTTTCAATGATGAACAAGTTGATTTTGTATTCGAATGCTGGAAGAGTTCATTTAGTTATGTCTTAATTGGGACACTGCAGGAGGTAACACATCAGACTATTAATTCAACACTGGAAGTAGTACCCAGTAGCCTACTGTAGGTGTTAATTCAATGCTATAGAGGAAAGGTACAGTAAAGTACAAAGATTATTTACAAATACAAAAAAATATGCAGAATACTATGTATGCCTAGTATGAAAACGAGAACACCAGTCTGTGAATAGGAGTGCAAAGGGTAGTAAAATAGTTGTCTATAGACACAGTTGAGTATAATAATATACTGTAGCACTGATCCTACTTATTACATATTGAAAGAAGTAATTGAGTAACCTACTGTACGAGTTCATTTAATGCTTGGAAAAGTGGTTCAGTATTATCATGTAACCCTATCAAGCCTGTGCCGTTTTTTCTTGTCTGACCTTTGCAGAAATAATTACTCACAGACATGATGTACTAGTGCTTAATCTTGTTGTCATTGCGGTGCCAGGATAAACGCTACAGTCAGGGGTGCACACACACATTTTAAGGGGTAGTTGCTCTATCCTGTAAAAACTGCAACCCTGTCCCATCCCCTCCCCTCACTCTCATAATTTTAGGAGTCAATTTTTACAAATTTCACACTGTTACTCACTCATCTTCTATACCGCTTTATCCTGTATTCAGGGTCGCAGGGACCTGGAGCCTATCCCAGGAGGCTTAGGGCACGAGGGAGGGTACACCCTGGACAGGGTGCCAATCCATCGCAGGGCACACACACATACACACACTCAATCACACACTACGGGCAATTTGGGAACGCCAATTAGCCATCATCGAAGAAAAGATGGACTGTGGGAGGAAACCGAGAACCCGGAGGAAACCCACCAAGCACGAGGAGAACATGCAAACTCCATGCACACACTGTTACTTTAACACAATTATTGCAGATACATGGGGCGTTCAAGTCAGACCAGCACTTGCGATGGAATTTCTTGTAAATAAATGCATAAAATTTAAAGATATTCTTTGATATTTAAAGAAGACTTCAAACACAGTACAGTGATGAGTCTTATACCTGCAGGAAAACATTTGAATTGTGCAACCGTTTTAAAGCAGGCTGTACATTTATAAATGACAATTCTGGCTCAGAGGTGACACATGATGGAGCACAGGGCATTGTCTCCTGGGATAGGCTCCAGGCCCTGCATACAGGATAAAACAGTAAACTGTATATGATGAGTATGTGATATATCTTCTTATTAGATATTCTTATTTATTTAGGCTCAAATTTATCAATTGTGGGCTACTTATATTTATACAGCCACAACACTCTGTCACTCAGCGTCTATACCGCTTTATCCTGTATACCCTGGGTTGTGGGAGGCCTGGGGACTTTGGGCACGAGGCAGGATACACCCTGGACAGGGAACCAGTCCATCACAGGGCACACACATATACACACACACACAGTCCCGCACTCATTTACACACTACACAATTTGGGAACGCCAATTAACCTAATCTGCATGGCTATGGACTGTGGGAGGAAACCGGAGTACATGGAGAAAACCCACCAAGCACGGGGAGACTCTGTGCACACAGACTCCGAGGCAGAAATCGAACCCCGGCCATGGAGGTGGAGGTGCAACATGACACAGCACGAATAAAAAACAATTTTTACGCAAAGAGGACAAATGAAGCTCAGGCAACTTTAGCTTTCCTCAGGTCATGTCCATGCAGGCTACAATGCATGTAGACATTCTCCTCCTATAACACTCCAAATGACCTGAAGATTCTCCTCCTTCTCCTCCTCCTCCTCCTCATCATCATTATCTTCCTCTTCACATCATCGCCACCACCGGATCTCACACGGAGCTGTTAAATGATGCAAAGATGCAAGTACCTCCCACGCGGCGCACCTGAGCAGGATGTCAGAAAGCACTCCCAACTTAGTGTGAGTCTCTCCCGCTCCCAGTGTGAAGCGGATCACCCAGAACACAATTACCTGACTTCCACTGAAGCAGCTTCAAGAAAAAAATATATATACTGAAAATATATAACCGAGAGCAACGTTCATGTGTGACTTTCCAGGATTGTCGGATGCGCAGCGCAGCAGGACGTCAGGAGACGGAGATCTGACCGAGACTGAGCTGCGCTGTCGGGGGGAGACAGTCATGGGGTAGTTGTTCCAAAGAAAAGAAGAAGGAAAAAAAGAAAGTGAGTCGGAAAGACGGGTGCGGATGCAGCGAATTAAAGAAGGTTCACCTGCTGCGTGGGTGAAGAAGAAGACGCGCAGGAAAGTTGTCCAGGTTTCAGGATGGAGAGTCTGAGCGAACTGAACAGCACCGCGTCACCGCCGCCGCCGCCGCCGCACATCACCACCGAGCGCAACGTCCCTGCGCTCATCTTCGGCATTTCTCTCATCGTGGTCATCATCTGCGGCAACGTCCTGGTCTGTCTGAGTGTTTACAGGGAAAAGGCTTTAAAGACCACGACCAATTACTTCATCGTGAGTCTGGCTGCGGCTGATCTTCTGCTCGCCGTCTTAGTCTTGCCGCTGTTCGTTTACGCAGAGGTAAGACAATCCCAATCCCAAAACGAACACCTTAAAACTATAGGTACATTTTTTTTTAGGTTCATAGTTAAATGACCCCGAGATGGACAGGATGAAGAGGGGAAAAGTTTTTTTTTTTTTTTTTTTTTTTTGGTTTGGGCAAAATGCGAGGTCTCCATAACCTTTAATTATGGTATGTATTATAAAGAAGGTTTCTTTCTCACTTTCTTTCTTTCTTGTATACAGCCTGTGCTTTCCTTCTCAGATGGCTCTATAAGCTCCATTAGCCCATTAGAGATCTCTAGAAGCAGAAGATTCCTGGAAGATCTTTCAAAGATTCCTCAAATTACCTTGATGACAGAAGCAATGAATGCAAGCGTACTGTAAAGCTTCTTCAAACATTATTGTTTATTAAAACCCTTTCTTTAATGAGATGCACACAGTGTAGCCAATACAGCTTGATTAGTTAATTGATTGATTGATTGCATCTTATCTGATTATACCTGCAGTTATTTTAAGAACAAGCAGGAAAATGGTGAGATTTCAAAGGGAGAAAAAAAAAACACAATTATTTGGTATGCGCTACCCATACACGTTGGTCACCAGCATATCCGACCTGATTGTTATAAGACCTTGAACATGTGCATGAAGGGGATTGCTCTGCTGGTTTTATGTTCCTGGTAACAGCCAAGGAGCTACTGTTTGGGCCTTATGTGTTGTATGCTCTTCATTATAAAATGGTAGTTACATGAATAAATGCATTTTTGGCCACAGAGAGAGGACACTGTGTGTGTCTTAGAACAACAAACGGATTATATGCTGGTTGATTTCACAGTAATACACAATTACATTTATTTTAACATATAAATTTACCAACTTTCGCCAGGACCACAATTTTCAAAAGCGATTAATCAACAATGGACAATCAAATTAAGTATGCATGTCAATTTTTTATTAAAAATAGGTAGCTAATATTTAAAGACCATTCATTTGTTCATTAATCAGGATATACAGCCAATAGAAGACCCCAAGAGCATGAGGCACCCACATACACACAAACATATACTATATGCACTCCTTTATTCATATACTCATTAAACATAGAGAACCTGGACCAAACCTACACAGACATACTGTAAGGAGAACACACAGAGAGCAACCAGAGGTCAGGATCAAACTGAGGACCAGGAGCTGTGAGGCAACAACACTATCCACTGTACCCCTAACTGACTGAATTCTTCCAGGAACAAAGCAACATCTATAGTATTACCTTAAATAAACAGCATCTGGATAATCATGATAAATGATTGCACCATTAGAGCAACTTAGAATAGAATAGCTATGTGCATGTTGGATTTGAAGATGGAATGAAAATGCAGCATTAACAGTTACCTCAAATCAGAACACTGTACCCATGAGGTGAAAACCCTTTCCACAACACCACCACTGTGATATTCTATCAGTCATAATTTTATTACATTCATCTCTAAATAATCTTATTCCCAATTACAAAGTGCTAAAAGAATGGACAAAAAACTTCAGGCTCATTGGACAACGGATATACATCCTCATTTCAGTGGCAGTTCTTTACCGGGTCAGGTTACCAGGTTACGGCCGGTTGTATCGGCTGCATAGCCAAATCTTTTTTTCATAAACAGGTTTCTCAGTAACGTATAAATAGTTTACATGGAAATTTCTGAGAACAAACGCTCTATTTGTACAAGTTTCTATATCATTTAAGAGGTTCCTTAAGATGCACCAACAAAAGAACCTTTGAGATTGTAAGATACAGCTTTATTATTATTTAAACTAAAAGTATATAATACAAATCATATAGACTGCTACGTTTACTAAAAAAACAAAAAAACAATGCTATTTAGCTTGTAAATGCAAAGGTGCAAAGGTTTGCACATCCTAGGGACAAAAAATTTCATTGCATGGGTACATGCAGTGGTGTTTTACAGATGTTTCTTTAAATTTTACTAATTTCTTCATAATTTATATTTCCTTCACATTTTGCCACCAAAAAGCCAGACTTTCTTGTATTTTTTAATATAGTCTTGAGGAATAGTTCTCATGGCTGCTTCTTGGACTTGTCTGGCTCTTGTTTTCAGTCCAGTCGCTGTACCTTAGAGGAATGTGTTTGTTTGTTAAGCCACTCAATTTTTAAATTTTATCTTCAGGCACTTTGCAGCCTGTCCCAGTAAGACATTTTTTAGCCAATTCTTGTAATTAATGTAATCTACATAATGTCAATTAATTTAATATAAATAAATGAAGGGTGACTCAAGACATTTGCACAGTACCGTACATAAATTACCCATATCCTTACAGTGCATGAGAAAAAGAGCCTGGAAACACCTCTGTCCTGTGACGTGTTTATAATGTAATCCACTTATCTGATCCAATTAACCTTGGGTCACTAGCACAGATTTAATCTGTCTGCCACTCTTGCATAAGACAGACATTTAGTGATGCCTTAACAGACCAGATGAAAGTCAACTGTACACTAAGACTCCTTCCAGTCCACACACCATTATGTATTAGAAGGATTCAGACAAAAACCGAGAAAATCCCTGAAATGGGGCATGAATGAAAAGATTAACCTTCACCCAGTTGGTGTTTGTACACAGACAAATCCCTAGCGTGGTGCCAATACTGGCAAGTTTTATAAGGCTGAGGTCTTAGAAAGAGAAAGATAAATGCTGCAACACATTTTGAGTGTTGAACGGGTGGTTCAGAGGGAAATAAAATGTACGGATTTGCCTTTTACCTCATGGTTATTGAAAGAGCGATGACATATATTTTTATTTTATTTAGCTTCTCTGGTCTCATCAACAAATTGACAACATGAGTTGTTAAAAATATGGTCACAAACAAAATGTTTTAAGAATGTGTAGAAAACTGTGTTTTTCTCCTCTTTTTTGAGATTGCGGTATAAGTCTATTTCAAATTGTTTAATCATAGCCATGATTTAGTTACTAATGTAACTGAACCTATTAGTGTGTAAAAGGGAACTGTTTAAAAGCAGACTTTACTCTGTCTAGTTTCAGGGTGGTGTCTGGTCTTTGGACATGGTTGTCTGTGATGGGTTGATGGCTATGGATGTGATGCTTTGTACAGCCTCTATTTTCAACTTGTGTGCAATCAGCGTTGACAGGTTTGCATTTTCAATATATTCTTATGTAACATGTTCCAGAAAAATGTTTTCTTAGTGTTTAGAAATAGCCTAAGTGGCCATGGAGCCAGCTGGAACATTTCTACAAAATGTCTCGACACATAAGCAGCACTATTAATAAGTTAAACTGTATAGAAAAAGTTGGAATTTGTCATCATGGCCCCAAACAGAGCTGTTTCTATATACACATTTTTTTTTGTTTTGGTTTTAATTTTGTGCATCCTCTTGACAGGTTCATTGCAGTGTCCGTGCCGCTGAACTACAACCGAAGACATGTTGACCAGCGGCAAATCATCCTACTCTCAGGCACTTGGCTTCTTGCCCTAGCTGTTGCCTCACCTATCATTTTTGGCATAAACAATGTCCCAAACCGTGACCCGACGGTATGCAAGCTGGAGGATGACAACTATGTTGTGTACTCTTCCGTCTGCTCTTTTTTCATCCCCTGCCCCATTATGCTTCTGTTGTACTGTGGGATGTTCCATGGCCTCCGCCGCTGGGAGGAGACCCGTAAGGCCAAGCTGAAGAAGAGCATCCAAGCCTGCCGTAAGCTTCAGCACGCTGCTGCCGCTGCAGCTCTTCCACCACTGGCAGC
This sequence comes from Clariallabes teugelsi, assembly GCA_030014215.1. NCBI lineage: Eukaryota > Metazoa > Chordata > Actinopteri > Siluriformes > Clariidae > Clariallabes > Clariallabes teugelsi. Next base: position 23,385,072 of record JAQMYG010000007.1, read on the forward strand.
TTTGCCAACTCCCATGCCCGTGCTGCCTCGTGTCATTCAGCAAGACCTGGCACAGTGCAATGTGGATGAGCTGGATGACGACATGCAGCCTAGCTGCCCCTTACCGCCGGAGTACAGTAACAGCACTATTCAGACTGTTGCCTACTCTGAGATTCAGAACACAGCCCAAAGAAAGAAGAGGGCCAAGATCAATGGCAGGGAGAGGAAAGCCATGAAGGTCTTACCTGTTGTTGTGGGTAAGTGTTAACATAAAAAAAATTTTTTTTTACTTTAAATAAGTAGAATGCAAATCTCACAATATACTGTAAGTATGGTACAATTATTAAGCTTGACTTGGCTGGTGGTAGATTACACATACTGTATCTTTCATGAGTACAGGTGTGTCTTAGAGCCCATGTATGGATTCAAATATGTACCAATAAATGAGAAGTTTTCAGGTTTATCCAAAACAAACAAAAAAAAGCTGTTATGGCTGCAAGCTCCAGCTAAATATGAGACAGATCTGATAGTTGACTTCTGATAGAGACTAAGATGGACCATTTAAGAGAAACATTTAAGAAATCTGAGATATATGTGAGAAACAGAACTGCATTTGAAGGAGAAGCAAATGAGCCATATATAAGACCATAATGAGATTAAAGTCAGATATAA
>JAQMYG010000007.1:23389505-23403502 GCA_030014215.1 Clariallabes teugelsi
ATGGTCATGAAAATAAAGAAAACACATTGAATGAGTGAAGGTGTGTCCAAACTTTTGGCCTGTACTGTACATCTGTTCTGAAGGTGACACCTCTAAATGAAGCATGAAAAAAACATCTAAACTATCACGTCATCTTCTGCATTCACAATCCTTGCCATTTTCATACTTCCATGATCCATTTTCTGCCTTATTATGTGTCACACTTTCATGATGTCTCAAGCTGTTTCAACCTTGAGACATTACATGGCTTCTTCGTTTTTAGCTAATTCATTTTTCACCAAGTAAATTAACTGATTGTATCTAATGGTTCAAAGTCCTGGTATCTCTTTTTCACATTCAGTTTAATTATGAAATTTATTATGAGGTGAAATTAGAACTTTAGCCAGAGGTTATAGACGTCCCTCACTACGCAAGTCTTGTAATCACTTTACACATTATAGTAGTTAAAAACAAGTCCAATCTTACTGCCCCTTATGTATACCTACAAAATCCTGTGACTTTGTTCCTTGTTTAAATTAAATTAAATGAAATTAAATTATGTAGATTGCATAAAAAAATGGGGGAAATGTTTTTACTACAACAGGAAACAGCAAAGTGCCTAAAGATACAATTTAAAAAATGGTTGTTTATGCAAGAACCTCAGCAGCAACCTCATTTCCCCTCTCATCTGTTCCAACCACTCAGCATTCAGCATCACCAGTATACTAACCACCAGCCTGATCATCTCTCATCATCTCCATCTGCTGATTCATGCATTAAGTTAAATGTTTTTTATGCGTGAATGGTTCATTAACAAACATTAAAAAATTCCTCTGAAATTGCTTGGGTACAGGGACTGGACTGCGAAGTAGAGCCAAAAAGTCCTTCAGGAATCCTGGATAAATTATTCATCAAGACTACTTTAGAAAATACAAGAAAGTATGTCTCTTTGGAAGCAAAGTATGAAGAAATGAAGGGGAGCTCAATACTTTTTTTTTGTGTTTTTTTTACAATGTACTACACATTATCTTACCTTTTGTATAATTGATCTGTTACAGATATGAATTTAAATTAAGCAAAGCATTTGAATCTTTGATTCAATATAAATTATTGGAGCCTGAGGTAAATCGTTTCCCTTAATACATAAAACCTGATATATACAGAAGTGTATATATTATATCAAATTAGGCATCCAGCCAGTAAAATTATCAAAAAAATTTTCTGACTCATATTATATTTAAATATGAAACCAATCACATGCGAAATCGTTCATGTTACAATGCAGTTGCTACTGTATATCAGTCCAACCTTATTAGTGGATATTTATAGAAATCTCATCATACTTTTCTGAATAATTTAACATAGCATGCATAAAATTTATCCATATGTCCAACTTATTCGTTGCATTTAGTCATAAATGTTTTTCATGACATTATTTCAATTCGGACACTAAGATCATTTTCATAATAGGCTCATGTGCAACAGTTGCATAACTCAAAATAAAAATTTGTGTCACCTGGGGCATTACTGATTTATCCAAATCTTTTTGTGCAAACTGTGTTGTAATGCCTGCTAATTCTAAGACTCAGACTCCTCGTCCTTTATAAGAAGGCCACAGGCCATGCTCCGGTCAGTGTAGGCTGCCTTTTCAGGTTTTTCTTCGTGACATGCATTCTTGTAAGGGAAAAATATTTCTGCTATGATTATTATGCTTGCTATGATTATATTTCTGCTATGGTATATACAATATAGTCTCACTGTGTTGTTAATCAATTATTCCATAAACATCCATTTTGCTCATTGAGGGTTAAAAATCACATACACACAATGTCCTCCATGTGTAAAAAACCATCCTAGTAAATATTTAAATCAATAAAAAGTACATTTTGTTTTATCATATCACATGATTTTCAAGTCTTTGTGCATAAAACAGGATTGTGCATAATTGAGACACACCATAGGTTCATTTAATTCTCTTTCTCTCCAGGTGCCTTCCTTTTCTGTTGGACTCCATTCTTCGTAGTTCACACGACACGGGCCCTGTGTGAGACATGTGAAATCTCACACTACCTAATGAGCACAGTGACATGGCTGGGTTACGTGAACAGTGCGCTCAACCCCATCATCTACACCGTCTTCAACGCTGAGTTCCGCAGGTTTTTCCACAAGTTTCTACACACCACCTGCTGTTTCTCAGCTCGCAGAGTGGATGAAACTATAATGATGCCATGAACTATCTGAAACAATGGCCATATTGGATTATTTAAAAAAAAATAACACACCTGTATGCACATTTAATAAGAGAGTGCCAGATATTCGGTACACCAGCCATGATGCTTTACACACTGGCCATTTTATCAGGTCCACCTACCAATAATAACTATTAATAACTAATATTAATGTATCTGATGGTATGCAAAATTGGTCAGCTGCCCTTTACTCTGCCTATAAATAATGTTCTTGGAGCAGCAGTGGTGATGATTTTGTGGTGGCATTTCATTGATGAGGTAGGAGTAAAACCTCAGCTGAAAACTGTTCATATAAAAACTGTAAAAATGGAGCATGTGGACAAAGCATCTGTTTAGTGTAAGTAATCTTTATTGTATTACCTTCTGCATTCTTCTTTTTCTATATTCTACCATTCACATACTTTATATGCCTCTGAATGTATACTTGGCCATACAATTTAATGTGCCTAACATTTACCAAGTCCACATTTATTTTTCGAATGGAGATCATTTTAAGTAAAGATGTATATGATGCACACACATCTGATGACTGATATTTGTTTTATTTGATGGTTTTATTATTTGAGGTTTATGGTTCCACTGCAGCAGCACAGTTTTGCTGTTTTTTTCTAGCACCCTAACTAGCCTTTAATTTTTTTTTTCTTCGTCTTGAAAGTAACACAAAAACATGCAACTAGTCATGTTGAGTTTCTGGTTTCAGGAAAAAGCAGAAAGTACAAAGCCCTCCACTCTGACGACTTTTGAGTTATGATAAAACTTACTGACTTTTATAAAGTGCTGACACTGGAGACTCCTTATATGAATATTACATATACATCTAATAAGTTTATGGATAATTATAAATTTGTCTTTTAAATAACCCTTAACAGTAGTAGTAGTAGTTTTATATTAGGTGGAAGTTGCTGCTAAGGAAGCGATAAAATATTAGAACTAGCGCATTAATATGAATCTGTAGATTTGATCTACAGTCACAGCTGTTTTTATATAAGATTGACCCCAAGACTGACCAATCACATATGAAAATCCAACAGTGTATAAGCTTAATACATCACATTTTAAATTAATCAATTATGTATTTAGTTGTTACTTACTTAAAAAAAAAAGATGAACATGTAAAAGGTGAAAACTAATTGAAATGTAACATTTTCAATGTACCACTAAATCTGAGAGGTGAGAAACCCAAAAGTAAAAAGATGTGAACTTTTTGGACAGGTATGACTGGTGCACTTCACTTTTATCATGGCAAATTAGGTAGAGAACTGACTTCCTAATGAAGTTTGAAATTGGTCTGCCTGGTGTCAGTCACACTTTTCATGTCTGGTTGAATAAGAGATTAAATGTCTGATCTAGTGAAGCAGTTTGCTGGACTTGTTGGTTGCCAGCCAGGAGTGGCTCCAGATATTTTATTTTGCTGGTGCTATGGGGTTGCTTACCTTTTTGGCGATGGTGCAAAATGGTTCAATATTCAAATCAAGGCTACATAAACATCTCCGAATATAAAATTTACACGATCATGCCCAGACCAGTGTTTGTGCACAAACAATAAACTGCAAAAATATGCTTATGTACAATACACCCTCATAATCAGAGATAACAAATTTTTGCTGTCAGTAGCAACAGTATTCCATTCCATAGACAAGGGGTGTCACATTGTGTCACATCCACTAAGGAATGGTGTGGGTGCAGGCTTTCATTCCAACCAAGCAGAAGCCACATCTGATTCCAGGTGTTTAATTAGCCGTTCTTGGCTTTCAATAGACTATCAGGTGTGGATTTTGCTTGATTGAAATGAAAGCCTGTATCCACACCGGTGCGTTCTAGATGAGATTTGACACCCCTGCCACAGAGCTAATGATATTATATCAATGCGAACTATACAGTAACAAGTCAAAATTGGTGTCTCAAACACCAAACGCATTAAATTCCTATTAGGCAGAGGGGGAAATCATGTTCTTAGCATTAACCATCTTAAAAAAAAAAAAAAAAGTGCATTTGTGAAGTGAAAAATTACCATTATGGTATTGGTAATGTTAAGTTTTAAAAAATGTGCTCTGGTTAACGGGACGTGAAAGTAAGGTCAAAAGATTAATGTGTGCTGTACCCATTCGCTAAATCAGATCTCCTGTGTTAGATATATCATTAACAGATCCTGTGTTAGCTACCTAACGCTGTGTTTCACAGTTTCTTTGTAAAGTCAGGAACATAACATATCACAGGAGACCTTTCTATGTAATCCTCATCTATCTCTGACACTATTACATTATTATACCTTCACTAAGTGGGCAAAAAAACTATTTATTAAACCCTACCATTACTCAATTTCCCAACGGGGACATTCCCGGAGAGAAGTTGTGCTATTAACTCACTTTTTGTTAATTGCACACAGTCTCTCTTAAGAGCCAGGGAATTAAGTGACAAAAACAGGAAAGTGGAAAGATAAACCAGCTGAGCTGGATACTATAGCTAGCTTATTTAGCATGCTAAATGAATCTCAGCTAATACTTTCATGGATCCAAGGTTATTTAGGAAAATAAATTATGAAAAGCTAACATTTATCCAAATACGGTGTATGAACATACAAAACATGTTAGATATAACACAGTATGCTAGGCTTGATGCAAGCTTAGCCTCTATTGCTGCAACAAGTGTGGTTTAATAGGGCAGTGGTGTGGGTATAGAGAAATATCTCCACCCATGCATCTAGGAACCTCTGTAATTCAACTAGGAATCGTGACGGCCAATGGTGACCACTGTATTTAATCCAGTTTTTACAGCTGTGGTAGGACCTTCAGTCAACATTCACACAATACGGGCAATTTGTGAACCCGAATTAGCCTAATATGCATGTCTTTGAATTGTGGGAGGAAACCAGAGTACCTGGAGGAAACTCACCAAGCATAGTTAAAACGTAGAAACTCCATGCACACATTTGAGTTCCCAAAGCGGGAATCAAACCTGAACTAGAGGTGTGCAAGGTGACTAGTGGTGCTAACCACTAAGCCACTGTTCTGCCATACAGGAATATATAGACAAATCTTTTACATAAAGTGAAATTAAAAACAAATATTTGGAGTCCGCGCTAGGATTATGAATTAGCAACAACTAGGAAATTATTTGTGGCTACAGTCACAGTGTTAGCAGGTTTGTTTCATGAGGTTTTTCGTTTTCTAAGTCATGTTTATTTTTACATTATTTCACTGCTGAATCACAGTTTGTACACCTTTTCCACTACAAATTGGGTTTTTGCTAAGCTGAAGGAAGACATTATCAGAATATTGTATTCTGGAAATTATGACAGTTAATGTATTTCATTACTTGACATAATGAGCAGCCTAGGCAATGCATCTAACCAAATATGGCTGGTCTATATGACCAACATCAGTTACTGCATGTGTGTAACTATTTTGGGCCTTAGATCCATCTTGCCAGCTGCACTCATGCACGATTTCACACATACAGAATACTGAGGTAAATGACTCCGTAAAAAAGGTTGTGTCGCTGTATATGTTTTACCCAAATAACCTACAACTCATCTATCATGTTAATCATTCTAATGGAGATTTTCTTCTTTCCTTTCTTTTCTTTTACTCACCCATCCACCCATGTGTAATGACAAGGTTTTCAAGCTTCTCACTGAAGTGTGAAGAAAACAGGTCATGCTTTTGTAGCTCATTAAAACCTGACATATCTGAGAGTCAGTTATCTGTGAATAGACAAAAACAGATTTCTCACGTCTGAAAGCTCAGCTGCTCCATCTGAGTGCTCCAGATAAAATTAGAGTGCTGGATTGGGAAGTGCAAAATTTTCATAACAGCCTGTCAATGAAAGAAGTCAATGTTTTTTTTAAGGTTCATTAAAGTCGCTAATACCAAAGGGTAAGTCTGTTGACTGGACTGACGAAGATGGTAGTGGGTGTGACAATGGAAATATTATAACGTGATAAGGTGTCAAAGTAAACTGCTTTTACACCCTGCAGACTTCTGAATAAAGCAAAAAACACCTGAGAGCATGTTGTTATAGTAAAATAATCAACAGGGTGGTGTGGTGCATATTGATGTTGTTGTTAGTCTGTCGGCTGCTCATGTCGAGGGGTCGCCACGCTGGACCATCAAATCCACACTTAACTTGGCCCATGTTTTACACTGGATGCCCTTCCTGAAGCAACCCTCTCATTTCATTTCATGCCAGTTTGGGACCGGCACTGCATCCAGTGGCTTGGATTTGGGCATTTGGTGGGAATTGAACCTGGGCCTTCCACATAGGCAAGAAACCAACCAGTAAGCTACCAATGCGGTGCATACTGATGTAAACTGCTACCAATGTTTCATCCTTCTGCTACCTTTCCGCTAATACCACAGCAATTACTTAAAGAGCCCTGAGATGGATTGGCACCCTGTCAAATGTTTACCCTGTCTTGTGCCCTAAGTCTCCTGGGATAGGCTCCAGGCCCCTCGTGACCCTGAATACAGGTTAAAGCGGTATAGACGATGAGTGAGTGAGAGTGATTACTTATACTGTAGAATGGCATGTCATACCTTTTATTCATGCATAGTTACATTTAATGCTGTGGAACAAGTTAGTCCCTGTTATCACTTATGGTATAACAGCTGTGAACAGTGGTTTTGTTTTCACACCAGACTCCCCTTTCTTTCCTAAAGTTAATAAGACAAAGAAAAAGACAAAAAAAAAAATCTTGTTGCTAAAGTCTTTCCAGGTGCAAAAATAATTTACTCCCAAAAGCTTTCCTTCTGTCTGCTACAAATCACTGAAAAGGAGACCACTTCCAATTTTAAGTAAACCTCTCTTTTAAAAAAATGTTTTGATCTGATAACCTGGTCAGTATATTTAGGTCATCAGCTGACATCATTTTATTGTCACATAACGTTGCTGAGCCTAAACCTGATCAACTGGCAGACCATGACTGACAAAGACAATCCCAGATCATAATAACGCTTGGAAGGCGTGTGCAGTGAACACACTTCATGTGGTTCCTTTCTTATCATGACATGCTCATCACACTGGAATTGGGTCAATCTGGACTCATTGAAACACATGACTACATTTTTTCAAATTGAAGCTTTTTTTCTCACTTACAAGTGGTTTGCTTATGGCCACACAGGTGTTTACTCCCAATCCTGTGAGATCTTGTCACATTGTGGGTGTGGAAATGCCCTTACGTTCACTATTAAACATAGCTATGATTTATACTGTTGATGAAATGCTGAAAACCAAGCGTTTAATTGATCTCTCAGTTACAGTAAATCTCCTTATTTGTTTTCGTTGCTTGATGCAGTAATGCAATAATGTGACCCTTGTCAAAACAGAGCAACATCTTTTTGCATGATTGTTAATGCTGCAGTTATTATTCAATCAAAGGCTTTTAAGCATTTGCTTATTGGAATACAAATGTTGACGTTTTTCCTCTAGGCAATGTAATAAATTATAGGTTGTTAAACAACACATTTTTATTCACATATAACCCATTTATTATTTGTCTTAGATTGCATGAAGCATCCACCAAAGACGTCCCTGTGTAATATTGAAAAGATCAAGTATTCCAAAAAGCACATTAATATACACCTATTTGAAACCAGAACTGCTTGTTACAGCCGCTGTTATAGGACCCACACATTCCCAAACAGCATCAAGAACTCAGCAGCACTGTGGTTTAAGAAATAAAAAACTTTTTGGCCCAAATGTACTTTTTTACAGAACAGTCTCACTTTGGAGATATTGGAGATATTAAAAAAACATGGCAGGATGTTGTGACAGAACTCCTGACGGTTTAAGAAGTTCTGAAGTGATGTCCACAGAGCTTTATCTCAAAGCAGCAGAAAGAACAAATGATGTTATTTATCAGTGTTTGGCTCACTCAAGTGTCATTTAGTTTGGGTGCTTATAGACTGTGGGCCAGTGGTGGGCAAAAGTTTATCAGCTGTGGAAGTTTTTTGTTCAGTGTCGAGTGCAAAAGTTTGTACTCATAATTTCAAATGAAAAGAATACCATTATTGCCTGTGAAACTTCTACATTGAGATGTTTATTTATTTATTTATTTTATTAAATTTTTTAAGACAAACAAAGATCAACAGATACAATGGAGTGTGATGCAAATGTGAACTTTCATTCAACCTTAATCCTTTAAACGTGTTCTGGATTTTTACAAATCCCTCCTTTCAGTCTTTGGTCATGTAAAGAGTTTCTGTGTTTCTTCAGTTCTCACTTTTCATCTCCTTAGAACTTTAAGCTTCTATCTGACTTTTTGTCAGAACTGGGTTATTCATATTTTCTTATTTTGTAAAAAAACAACAACAACAAAAAAAACATATTAACATAATGTGAATTTTTTTTTAAGTGATATGCATTTTTGTACTTTTTATTAAAAAATTAATAAAAAGGCACAGCAGAGTTTTGCTATCAGGAATGCAAAAACTTTGAAGCTCAATATCTTAAATCCGCCGGGAATGCAGATAGAACCTTATGATTCCAAGGGAACATAACGATCTTGAAGTCTTTCTAAACACCTATATATTTTCCCCTTCTCAAGCTTTGTAAAAGGACAAAATGTCCTTTTTAAAGCTGTTTTTTTCTCTTTTCTATTGATTTTTAACAACCTAAAGGAGGCTAAATGAACTTTTCATGCCTTTAGTGGGATTAACAAACCTAACAAATGTTGTTTTAAAGTCTTAGACAGCTTAATGAGAAACAAATAATAATCAATCGCTAGAAGTGCTGCCTGAGACTATAAATTTCTTTTAATCTTTAGACTGCATGCTATATTGGAAACTAGGAAAGCACAATTGAAAGGGTTTCTTTTTCCTCATGCAGAAACAAAGGATCAATTATACAGGTAGGTTTCTCGCCTGCCATGCGGAAGGCCTAGGTTCAATTCCCACCCAATGCCCAATCCCCCGCCACCGGATGCAGTGCCGGTCCTAAGACCAGATGAAATAGGAGGGTTGCGTCAGGAAGAGCATCCAGCATAAAACCTGTGTTTGTGGTTGTGTGTGGATGGTCCGCAGTGGTGACCCTTCGACGGGAGCAGCAGATAGACTAACAACATTTTAATACTTTGAACCGCCTTTTGTTTTGATTACAGCTGTGGCATTATTTGATAAGCTTATTAAGCATTAATTTCTTTCCAAGATCTTCTGTTGATGCTTGGAGACTAATACCTCAACATAAAACCTTCTCTAGCACATCCAAAAATTTCTTAATGGGGTTGAGATCTGGACTATGTGGTGGCTAATCCATGTGTGAAAATGATGTCTCATGCTCCCTGAACCACTCCTTCTCAATTTAAGCCTGATTTTATCATCTTGGCATTGTCACCTTGAAAAATGGAAGAAAAAATCCATTGCTGAACAAACCTGGCCATTCAGTACAGTATATTCAGGTCATCCGGTGACCTCATTTTATGGACACATAACCTTGCTGATCCTAGACCTCACCAACTGACGCAATTCCAGATCATAACACTGCCCCCACAGGCTTGAACAGTAGGCACTAGGCATGATGGGTGCACCACTTCATCCACCTCTCATCTTACCCTTAGGCGGCCATCACTCTAGAACAGGGTATATCTGGACTCATCAGACCACATGACTTTTTTCCAATGTCTCACAGTCCATTCTTTATGCTTTCTAGCAAACTGAACCCTTTTTATGATTAGCTTCACTTCAAGTGCTTTTCTTAAGGCTACACAGCTGTTTAGTCCCAATCTCCCAAGGTCTCTTTGTACTGTGCTGTGTTGAAATTGTTTTATTTGCACTATTAAACATAGCTGTAAGTTCTACTCACTGCATCAGTTAGGGTTAAATAACTTGTTGCAGCTGAACCATCTTAATTACTGCAGTAATTATCCAATGAAGGAAAATACATACACTATACTGCCAAAAGTATTTGCACACCTGCCTTATCATGCATATGAACTTGAGTAACATCCGATTCTTAATCCATAGGGTTTAATAGAGGGACAACCCATGTTAGATGTATTGGAGATAAAGTCAGAGAGCCCAGATTGAGGTGGTTTGAACATGTCCAGAGGAGAGATTGTGAATATATCAGTAGAAGGATGCTGAGGTTGGAGCTGCCAGGCAGGAGGTCTAGGGGAAGACCAAAGAGGAGATGTATGGATGCAGTGAGAGAGGACATGAAGGTAGTTGGGGTGAGAGAAGAGGATGCAGAGGATAGGGTTAGATGGAGGCAGATGATTCGCTGTGGCGACCCCTGAAAGGGAACAGCCGAAAGACAAAGAAGAAAGAAGGGTTTAATATGATGTTGGCCCACTCTTTGCAGCTGTAACAGATTAAACTCTTCGGAGAAGGTTTTCCACATGGTTTAGGACTGTTTATGGGAATTTTTTACCATTCCTCCAGAAGCGCATTTGTGAGGTTAGGCACTGATGTTGAATCAGAAGGCCTGGGGATCACAGTCTTTGCTCTAATTCATCCCAAAGGTGTTCTGTCGAGTTGAGGTCAGGATTCTGTGTCAAGTTCTCCCACACCAAACTCATAAAGCTCATTCACGTCTTTATGGACCTTGCTATGTGCACTGGTGCGCAGTCATGTTGGAACAAAAAGGGGCCATCACCCAAACTGATCCCACAAATTGGAACGTCTCCTCTGCAGCAAAGGTAAGTTTTGGTCTTGTTTTCCTGGGAAGTTCTTCATGAGAGCCGGTTTCATCATGGTGCTTGATGGGTTTTGCAAATGCACTTGGCATACTGCTCTTGCAGGAACTGTTAAAGAACAGCTGACCTTTAAGTCTTAAAATAACCATTGACTGTTGTTGTTACTTAGTTACGTAATATGTGTTATTTTATAGTTTTAAAATCTATATTGTTCTAGAATGTAGAAGATAAATCACTAATAAAAAAAACAAGAGCACTGAATTAGAATTAGAGGGTGTGTCCAAACTTACTGTATTTATAGTGCAAAGGTTCGCATCTTTGTTTCTGCATGAAAAAAGAAATCAATGTTCTTTAAGTTGTGTTTTTATAGTCAATAGCAAACATTATGGCATGCAGTCTAAATAATAAAAGAAATGTATTGTCTCAGTTACTGTAACTTTCTCACTTATTTGGGTCTCATTAAGGTGTCTAAGACTTTAAAACAACATTAGTTTGATTTGTTAATCTTATTTAAGGAATGAAAAGTTAATTCAGGTTCCTTTAAGTTGTTAAGTGCCAGGAGAAATTAGAAAAACAGCTTTAAAAAGCGCATGTCGTCTTTTACAGAAAGAAATACAGATTCTATTTATATGACCAAAGATTGAAGGAAAGGATTTGAAGAAATACAAAACACACATGGAGGATTAAAGTTGAACGAAAGTTCACCTTCACCTGTGTGTGTGTGTGTGTGTGTGTGTGTGTGTAGTTCTTTAAAGCTCATTGACTAATGGAAGTAGAGCTGTTTGGTTTATTTTGTTTTTCAGGGCAGTGCTGCATATTTTGCTGATATTGAGCTTCTTTTCTTAGTCTAACCTAAATATACTATAGACCAAAATTCTACTTTAAAAAGGAAAAAAGAGAAAAAGCAACTGTGACCTTCAATCTTTTAATATTAATCGGTAAGAATAAAAATGTTGAATCACCTGAAAAGAATGTCACATTTAAACAGCTCATCTTTCATCCCATTAACAATTCCTCATTAACTTGGCGGCTGTAAAACAACCAGTAAAGCTACAAAGGGAGACTAATGCAGTGAGCCGAGCCTCCAAGTGCTGCGTTCAATTCAGTTCAATTCTGTCACGGTTGGTAAAGTGCCACAAAATGACTGAGGAGATGCGAGAAATGAAGCTGGGCTCTCACGTCTGGATAGTCATTCCTCGCTCTTCTTTGAAGCCTGCAGAAGAAATGGAAAACATTGTAGGCTCTGTGATGTCTGATAGGTCTCTGTCATTTTCTGCCTTTTTAACCAAGCAGAGACATTTCACCACCGCTGTGATCTTAGAAGGACTTGTCGTAAGTGTGGCAAAGCTGAGGCTTCAAATTTTGCCCTGAAATCAGGAGCTTTTCCCCCCCCATTTGTGTATTATAATTTTCATTTTCTTAAGATGCATTGTGCTGTTAAGCCTGTCAGATTGCACAGATAACTTCTACTACTTCTTCTTTTCATTATTATTATTAATACTACTAATAAAACTAATAATAGATAAAATAATTACTTTATATATTTACATTTTTATTTGTCTGATTACTTACAGTACTGTTAGCATGGTTAGTCTGATATCTTGATTAAATTGATATATTTTTCCCACATATTTTATTATAATCCCTCCATCCATCATCAATGCTTATCCTACACAGGGTCGTGGAAGTCCTGGAGCCTACCACAGGAAACTCAGGGCACTAGGTGGCCTACACCCTGGATGGCTTGCCAACCCACTACAGGGCACACAAGCACACACACATACATACACTACGACAATTTGGAAATGTCAATCAACCAAGACTGTACCTCCCACCATGGGTGCACCATGCTGCTGTTTATTATATTCATCTAATTTAATTCTAAAGATTAAAAAGATAATTTAGTAAAGAGCCTGTTATCATTTCCCACAACAGCATTATTGGTGTTAGTATAATGAATGATTATTATTATAAGCCTTTATTAATTTTAATATTCTAAAATTTTATTCTGTAATTTAATAAAAAGAGCATAAATCAATCAAGAGAAAAAGATTATATTGGAAGTGAGGTCCAATCTAAGATCACTACTCAAAATGCTTTTCTTTTTCATTCTTTTCTCTTTTAAATATGAAAAGTGTCATTACAAATTGTGTTATTGGCAACAACTTGAGTGACATTTCTCTTATCTGATTCTATGATACATTTCAGTTTCTTAGTACTGTATTTGATTTGTCCCTCTTTAATGTAAGTGTGCACTTGAACTGGCGCGGACTCTAAAAGTTTGTGTCAAGTCCAATGCTCTGTGTTTGAATGAGATTTAAATGAGATACGAATTAAAGAAAAGCTGGGTTAACATGGTACCTGTAAATTTGCATTCCTAACCAATAATATAGATCATCACTCACCTTCTGACCTACTTCTGTCATAAGAGCCTCAAGCTCAGGCATCCAACCCAAAGCATCTGCCAGTTTCCTCACGCCGCTCACTACATCACCCAGCTCGGCCACGTCACTGTGACGTGAATCGCCTGAGACAAAGGGTCCCACCAGGTCACGGTTTATAAGGAGGCGAGACACAGAACCTCGCACAGCTCCAGATAAGCTGGCAAATGGCTCCACCTACAGATAATCAGCAGAGAGGAAAAAACTAAACAGTGACATCTGCTGGTCAAACTGAGTAACCACTAGGCCTGAGTGTGGTGTTAATACAGGGTAAGTTTCAGGGTAAAACTCAATCACTCACTCACTCATCGTCTATACCGCTTTATTCTGTATACTGTCGCAGGGGGCTTGGAGGCTGTCTCAGGAGAATTTGGGCACCCTGGACGGGGTGCCAATCCATCCCAGGGCACACATATACACACACTAATTATTCACGCTTATTCACAGCTTACAGGCAATTTGGGAACACCATTTAGCCTAATCTGCATGTCTTTGAACTGTGGGAGGAAACCAGAGTAACCGGAGGTAACCCACCAAGCATGTGGAGAACATGAACACATACCCGAGGTGGGAATCGAACCCTCGACCCTGGAGGTGCAAGGCGAGTCCTAACCACCACAGCATATATATATATATCAGGGCTTGACATTAACTTTTTTGCTCACTGGCCAATGTGGCTAGTGGATTTCCGGAGTCACT
>JAQMYG010000007.1:23403602-23440170 GCA_030014215.1 Clariallabes teugelsi
ACATATAAAAAACTATATAAAGCTATACATAAACAAAGACAGAAATAATTACAAGCAAAAATTTTTGCTAAAATTGCAATTAAAATAACAAAAAGACCTTACTAGCCTTACTAGTGCCTTACTAGCTTTTGTTACAAAAACCATTAGTTAAAAATAAAGAAATAAATTTTTAAAAAAGATATTATACAAGGAAAATAATCTTAATAAAAAAAGAAAATAATTTAATTAATCAAATTAAGTAAAAGAAACATAAAATCCCACATAAAAATTAATTAAAAGTTATCATTTATGCTAAAAGATAGCTATAAATAGCTAAAATTAAAAGTAAATAAATCTGCCTATACTGTAAATAACAAGACAATAATCTAGAAATAACTAAAATGTAGGTTTTTTTTGTTGTTATTAAAGAAAATAATAAAAATAGCTCTTGTTGGTGCAGTCACATCTTTGACAAAACAAAGCCTGACAATTTATGGCCATCATAAAAAATATATTTGAGTTTTTACTTTTTTCCTGACTTTTTTTTTATTTTAATGATATCTGACTTATACAGCTTTATAGGTTTTATCCGTGATTAAAGTCTAAATTCAGAGAAAAAAGTCAGAACTTAAATAAATTGTTTATGCTGGCCCTAATCCTATGTAATAAGTAAACAATAGATTTTAGATCTATTTAGAACTTCCCCAGCAAAAGCTTAAAGTTTAGTGCACTTAGATGGAAAGCACAGAAATGACGTGATAGCAGAAGCTCGTCTCACCTCTAATGACGTCCCCATTACAATCAGTAAGTCCGCCATGGGGAAATCGGTGAGGTAGAGGAAAAAGTGCTGTGGCAGCTCTTCACCAAAAAACACAACATCAGGCTTAATGACTCCTTTACACTGAGAGCAGTGAGGCACTGTTCCTTCTAATACATCACTCTAAGAAAGACAAAATCATCAATGTGTTTCCTAAGAGAAAGGAAAGATGTTAGCTTATTGGTATTTCTCTTTATTACATGACCAATTTATCTAGTGTGTAATAACGACACTCACACGCAGGTCTTCTCCTTGGTATCCTCGACGGCAAACTGTGCATGTGGCTGTCATAAATGTCCCGTGTGCCTCCACTAACTTCTTAGCTGGGATTCCTGACACTGTTAAATAAATAAATAAATAAATAAATAAACACATAAGAGGTGCAGTTTGATTCGAACACCCCTTGTACAAAATAATCTGATTTAACTGTTAAAACAGATTATTTGTACAAGGGGTGTTCAAATCAAACTGGGACTTTTGATAAAAAATGAACATCTTTATGTTTTAAATAAAACTATTTTCTCCCAACAAGCTTTGTGGTAAAATTATTGGCATAAAGAATAATCAAAATTGTCATTTTGTTTAAATGATATCCAAGCACCAGATACTACACTGCTGCCTTTTTCTCTATATAAATTGCTCTCACTGCCTCTCTTTTTTAGGTGGTTATTTATATATTTAAAATAACCTTTGTGGCCAAATTATTGATCAAGAAAATATAAAATAAATACAGTCTGTCATTCTAGAAAAAAGTTTCATTTGACTTTGAGATATGAGGTTGTACATCACCATGACAGGAAGTACAACAAGCAACAAAAACTAGCACTAAACATAATTGACAAAGCAAATTAACCTATCTATCCATCTATGTTTAATATTACCTATTGCAAGTACTGTACATTCTACAGACATGATTTTTAATCTATTGGTGTTTTGTAGAAATGTTCTCCAACCCTTTTAGACATTACATCACTCAGTACATGCGGTAATCAATGAATGGGTCTATTTTTTCATATATTAAAAATAATTTTTCAGCTTACTGTATTATCAAGAGACTCATAAACTCACTTCTCTCCAGCCCATCGATGTTTTGAGTGTACATCCTGAGCAGCTGGCCTTTGTCATGAAGAAGCCGGATGAAGTAGTGTGTGAGATTGGGCCGATAATTACCAGGATACAGCTCTTTAGCCAAGGCAAAGAAAGGTCTAGGGTTGTGATGGAAATAGTTAATCTCAAAAATAGCCTCAGGATAGGGAAGGTTGTACTTTTGGAGGTTGTCGTAAAGGCCACTACCGGGTGATCTGTCAGAAAAGAAAGATGAAGGGAAACGGTATGAAACAGGAGCAACATTTTTGTGTTGGAGACTTTTTCTTAGATCCAGGTGCCACTGTCATAGTAATCATGTTCAGGGCTTCTTCAGATACTTGCCTGAAATCTGGAATTCCACTTGGAGTACTAATCCCTGCTCCAGCCATCACCACTATCCGTTTATACTCTTGTTCTTTGATTCCTTTCGCAATATCCTCTAAAGTCTTTTTCTGTTCGGCACCACCATGGCCTCCTCCAAAAAAACATCTATGAAAGCTTCTCCTACACCACAAATATTGCAATATTAAGCAATAATAAATGAAAGGTATAACATATAAAAGGGACACTTTATGGACAATTTTGTGAACACCTGACCTTCACGCATATATACTGTAGTACCGGTCAAAAGTTTGAACACACCATGTAATTCATGTTCTGATTTTTATTTCTTTTTACATTATAAAAACAATACTAAAGTCATGCAAAATATGCAATAATCTCCTTTGAACAGTTGATATTGATATTTGCTCTGTAAATCCTTCATAACAGGTCTAACCTGAGGTGCTGGTTGTTAATTGGTGATTTCTGAGGCTGGTAACTCTAAATGAAGTTTTGGTCTTGGTCAGTTTCATCATGGTGCTTGATGGGTGCACTTGTCTAAACTGCTCTTGCGAGAACTATTCCAGAATGCTTGTGTCATAAAATAACAACTGATTGTTGTTGTTGTTACTTAATTACTTAATTACCTATTGCCACATATGTGTTATTTCTTAGTTGTTAAATCTCCAGTTTTGTTTAGGATGTAGAAAATAAACCACTAAACAAAAAACATCGAATTATCGAGGTGTGCCCAAACTTTTGACTGACATTGCATGTGGTTCTTCAACAAACTGTTGCAACAAACTTGGAAGCACACAATTATATAGCATGTCTTTGTATGCTGTTGTGTAAAAATTTCCCTTCACTGGAACCAAGAAGCCCAAACCTGTTTCAGCATGACGGTGCTGAAGAGATGATGTGTTAAGGTTGGAGTGGAAGAACTTAAGTGTCTTTAAGAATCCTGACCTAAACCCTCCTGAACACCATTGGCATAAACTGGAAAGTATACTGCGTCCCTGATCTCCTCACCCAACTGAACTGGCTGAAGTGAACAACAGAGCCTGGGCTCATTAATAAACACAAATCGCGACAATCATGCTCCAAAATCCAGAGAAAAGCCTATAACAACAATTAGGGAATCAAATGGATACTGTAGGCTACTGATCAGTTCAGCCAATATCTCCACCAAGTTGTCACTGTTGGGCCCTTGAGCAAGGCTCTTAACCCTGGACTCTGTCCCGAGCTTCCTAAATGGGATATAAGGAAAAAAAAAAAAAAAATTTGACTGCGCTGTAAGGTACATGTAACAAATAATTGAATCTTAATTACATCTGGAACGATATGTTCAACAAGCACATGGCTGGAAGAATCCTTTATTTGTCGAATATACTTTCCTTCACATATCATACTGTAGGTTGTTAGGAAGCTGAGTCAGAGCACAGGGTCAGTCATAATAAGGTTTTCCTAAAACCAAGGGCCTTGCACAAGGGCTCAACAGTGGCAGCTTGGCGGTGCTGGGGCTTGAACCCCCGACATTCTGAAGAGGAACCCTTTATCATTTGGGCGTAATGGACAGGTGTCCACAGACTTCTAGTAATATACACAGGCTTCAACAAATCAAATGTACTGTATAGATGAGACTAATTACCAACATCCCAAAACACCAGAGTGTCCACGTCCCTCCAGATCCAGCTTCTGAACATTGCCTGAAATCTTCTCATGGACAACATGTATCCTTGATAGACCTTGATATGGTAAGTGAGTACATACAGATCACTTATCATAAAGTACACAGCACTAGACTTAGCATACAAATGCATGGTGCAAATTTGAAAGAATGAAATGTTTACTTATGGATTATGGTATGTTTCATATTGCAAATGGTATAATTATTGTTTATTCACTTATAACCAGTGTAATGTTATATATCTACCTTTGCCTGTGAATAATCCTCCATTACTTTTGATATTTATAGCACAGTGTCTCAGCAGCGAAATCATGCTGTAAGGTTTAACAAAATAATGCAGACAAATAAAAATATATATATTAAAGGTATGCCTAAAATGTCAGAAAACTAAACTTACACTAATTAATAGAACATAGTAAGTAATGTCACTTTGATCCGACTGTGTTATGGTTGTTCTAATGACACGTATGACGCTCCACCGTAATTGCTGAAATAAATGCACAGATTGGACTGAGAAAGTCGATCACAATATCAACGATATCCGATTTTTCCCAGTATTTTAAACCGACATACTTTGTTTGACTATTAAAATATATAATAACATATATTTTTAAAAATACATTAGCGACTGTAAAGCTTGAATATGTACATGCGCACGTAATATACTGTTGTAGGTAGACGTGGAGAAATCAGAAGCCATATTCGCATTATATGTGTGATAGGTATGTTCGATTTAATAAAATGAAAAATATACTGTATATATAAAATAATCCTTATAATTAATTACATATTATATATCAATTTTAAGGTTGTTTAAGGTATTTTAAAAACGCTTTCTACTGACTTTTATTTTAGAATCTACTTCCTCGTTTGAATTGGTTGTGTTTCAATTCACATACCCCCCGCACTAAAGAGTTTGTTATAATTTCGCCGGTGTTCTTATCTTAGCCAGAATACGATGATTGCGTTCTATAGCAAGTGGTGCTATTTGGAACACAGCCGTTTCTACGATTGGTTAAAGGAAAATCATTTCCTGTGCTCTGATTTGCTAATATAACTAACTCACCCAGCGATTGGCTAGTTCACAGTGACTGACTAACTATTAACCAATAATAGAGCAGAAGGCGGGATTTTTTTTGTAATACTGGGAGGAATAAACGGTAACGCCGTTTCCAACTCAGGATACAGTATCACAGACTCCCTCATCACCTACATCAGGTTCTAACACTGGTCCCTGATTAAAAACCGGTTTTAAAAATGAAAGATGTCCAGGGATATCTTATTCTTCAGCAGAGTACGAGCGCCAGCCCGGAAATGGCGGCACATTGGCACGCGCTTGAAGACTTGTACAACAGAAAGTAAGGTTGCTGTTAGCATTAGCCACATAACGACACAGGTGCATGATTTAGCAAGTTGTCCTTTTTACCCCAACTGAATATCATACTGACATAAAATTAATCGGATTCCTTTATATATATATATATTATATATATATATAAATAAATTAGGTAATTTGGCAATACTATACATTATTATAATGGTTTACATCACTATGGAGACACTGTAAGTCATTTATCCATCAGTTCTATGTTTTTCATCTTTAGGGCCTCAATAACAGTTGTGTCATCCTCACCAAGTTCTTTAAACAAGCAGATAAGTGGATGGGAATCACCAGTAAGAAAAGGATTTTTTTTTAGAAATCAAATACTGACTGAAGGAGACCTTTATTAACTGTTTGCTTCCAGTTTGGTTAAACCTCCTCAACCAGAGAGAAAACCTGATGGACTGCTAACTCTGGGCGTAGTTAGATGCGCCCCTGGTCAAGCTGGCACCTTTTCTGTTTTAACCAGGCTTTATTGTCACTTGTTGCACAAGCATCACCCGCACACATCCTCATCTGGCACAAACCTTGCATTTGATTCCATGTACGTACTTCATAATGTCCTCTCTGGGACAACAAGCCTCACTCGGCGCTTCTGTGTAAAATCTCGCGCTGACCGCCTTTAACATAATGTTCAAAGCGCTAGTTAAAGGTAGACTGTGATCACTCAGATTACAACCCTCCTGTACCGAACGGTATGAATAAGCATGCTGTCACACCCCAGTGTGCGTATTTTCCCTACCTTGTTTCTAAATGTTGTATTATTTAACAATTTGTACCTGTTGAAATCTGTTGTTGTCACTTGATATAATTTGAGGTTATTTGTTTACAGCATCTGATGAGGACTACAGTATCACTATTTAGGCTCTGATAAATAAAAACATAGAGCCTGTAATTGATTGAGTCTATCACTTTCTTTTCTTCTTCATCTCATCATAATTTTATTACAGATCTATAATATAAAGTTACTTTCCATGGCAATATGAAGTCACTCTGACTAAGGAAAAATAAATAAATAAACTAATAAATAACATATTTGGCCCTTTGATTTTGTTCTTTTTATTGTACTAACAATATTTGTGTTTTTATTAACTATTAGATTATGGCATCAGTTAACTCTGAAGTTGACGGAGTTTGTGAAAGACCCTTATTTTAAAACTGGAGACACTCTTATCCAGGTGAGACTGTGTTACTATGATGACCAGGCTTTTTAAATGTATTTCATTTATTTATTTATTTTTATTTTATTTTATTTTTTATGCCTAAGCGATTCACTTCTGACTGTTTTTCCTTTAAAGCTCTATGAAAACTTTATCAGTGATTTTGAGCACAGGTAGGATGGACATGCAGATAACTAATTTATTATCTCATGTAATTATTTTTATTTATAATATATCACAATGTTTATCTCCTATTATAAATAATTTCACTATTCTTACTTGCTAAACAGCAATCTGTGTTTGATTTCTTTACTAGTTTTTCATTGCATTGATTTTTATTTTTAATGTATTTTTTTCCTAGAATAAACCCTCTCTCTCTGGTGGAAATTGTTCTCTTTGTTATCAGACAAATCACAGGTGGGTGTAAAGTACCTTTAAACAACACCTTTACCTTTTTATAATACAAGAGAATATTTTTGTTGTTATTTTTGTAATCCTCTGTTTTATCCTGGCTAATCATATAATCATTAAGTCATGTGGCTCATAAGTCACTTATGAGTGTGTGAGCGTTAAGTCGGAGCCTAACGCAGATAAGGAGTTCAATAAACCGCACAAAACAAGTGCAAGATAAATGTACTGTAGGGCGAACATTTCACATTTCTATACAAAGCTTGAAATAAGGACTATATCTCCTGCCTGTGACTCATACATTTACAGTATATAAGGGGGAATAGACTTTAGCACTTAAAAGTTTTTGGTTTTTGCATTGCTTTGTTTCAGTGAATATATACAGGCTTCAGGATTGTACAATATAGAGTGTTATATTGCTTTTTCAGCACAACATAGGAAATATAAGGAAATTAATTTTATTTCATTTTCACCTACCATATAAACATGTCTGAGCGAAAACATGTTTTTATGGTTGTTTCTGGTTGCTTTTATGACCAAAGTTATTATTATTATTATGAATAATAATAATAATAATATAATAAAACAAGCATTTTGTAAGTTACCCATATTCCAATAGAGATTAAAAGAAAAGGTTTTAAAAGAAATGATAACTCTGAATTAAACTCTGAATTAAATGTTAGCTGTTATGTAAGAAATGCAAAACAAAAATCATACATAAATAAATAGGTCACACATAAACACACATGTCCTGTAAATTAACTTAATCAAAGTTAGGTCAAAGTTAGTCATTTAATATAATTTCAAGTAGAAATGATTACGTGGTTAGATTTCAGAAGCATTATACATTCCTAGACTGCAATCAACAGTTCAGAATTCACGTTTATGAGATAAAAATGGTAATAATAATAATCATAGTAATTATAATTATAATCATCATCATAATTATATTAATAAGGATAATAACTGCATAATGAAATAAAAATTGGAAAATTGATCACCCCAGACTGTATGACACAACACACCTGCAAATACATTTCCATCCTAAACAACTATGGATGTGCAAGCTTTTTTTGGAATAAACTATTTTGGATAAACTGGCTTTATGAATGTGATGTGAATAAAGAATATGCCTTAATAGTTAATTTTAACATAAAACATTTGAAATAGTAATTATGAAAACTAGCTGTTTCTATTATCTAATCAGCACTTATTGCTTTTTTTTCTTTCGTTTTTTTAGAATTTTTGTGCATTTTTGTACTTTTTGAACTGTTTAAATTAGAAGTAAAACATTTTGTCAGGTCAAGCCTAGTATTTTTAGTCTATCAGTATTATTTGGTTCAATCTCCATGAATTATAGGGATGGGAATCACCAGGGGCTACTTGATATTATCATGATTCCCAGGTGCCAATTTGATTTGTATTGAGGTTCTGTAAGAATCATGAAGAACAATTTTATAAATATCCATATGTAATATGATTTTTTTTCAATGTGTGAATAGTTTACAGTGGACCACCTTTAGGATTATTGAGGAACAGCAACATTTTACCACATCAAATGCAAACACATATAAAATATTACAAACCCCTCCCATAAGGTTGATCTTTGCATGGAATTGTAAACATGCATACACACTCAAGAAACGTGATTGAATTATTACAGAGGTCTACAAAGTATTGATGCACCGGCTCCTACTCACTTACATTTACACTTCATTCTCAACAGACCCAAATGATGCAATTACCTTTCTTGAGAAGACCAAAGAAAAAGTAAGTAACAGATTTATTAAGGTCTAACAGAACAGCAGTAATCTCATTTCATTTATCGTTTGATGTAAATGTCTTCATGTTTGTGACAGGTGAAAAGCAGCGACGAAGCTGTAATCCTGTGCAAAACGGCTATAGGGTGTCTGAAATTAGAGATCAATGACCTTCCTGCGACAAAGGTACGTTATATCAAGCAGAGATGGAGAAATTTTTATGCGTAAATATCTTAGAAATTAGATTGTCCGTACCTGCTAGATACAGTATCAGTGACATGATGAACCATGCATCAGTAACAATGCACTGAAGAATCATGTTTTTCTGACAAATCCCACCTAATTTTAAATACTTAAGATTATGGAAACAGCACCTAGCTAAATTAAATCAAAGTGATATGGCTGGGTGATAGGAAAATATGTCTTATCATGATACTTAGACCTTGCTTTGATACAATATGTGAGGGATGTTCAAGTCAGACTGGGACATGTTATGATACAGATAACTTGTCGCCAACTTGCAGAACAGACTCATCTGTCTTTGAGAACTCTACTCTCAATTGTTCACCAACACCACTACTGAGAAAATTTTCTTTTTTTTATTAGTGAAATGCTGAGATAAGCACATTAGTGCAGTAGAGGATTATATAGAGAAATAAAGTGAGTTTTTACTCTCATAATGGTGTTCTGTTATTCTGCACACTCAAAAGTCCCAGTTTGACTTGAAAGCCCCTTGCATCTCTTTGTCAACAAACTGGCTATATGAAAAACATAGGATCAAAGGTCCTTTAATTGACAGTTTTTTTTAAAGAACAATGAAAAGCATTTTAAAAATCTTTTTAAAAAATTATTATTATTATTATATAAGGTGTATATAAATATTGTACTGTATGTGTGTATAAAGATTGTATAAAAAATATAAAACAATGCAATGACCACTTAAAAGATTTAGTGCATTTATTTTACTTAAGATATTTCCAGACAAAGGTTTTTATTGAAAGAATTAATAAAAATTAAAGCTTTTAATATTAATGCGTTAAAGCATGTGATTAATCTACAATTTCTAACACGTTTAAATTTTTACTTTTTTTTTTTTTTTTTTTTGGCCGTATACACACTTCCCTAGAGGGCTCCCACATTAAGGCTACTACTACCAGTCAGCACATTAATTGGCTGTAGAGCCGTGATTAATGTGAGAGCGCTATGTGCTTCCCATCACGCCCTGCTGAGTGAGCTTGACCAATCAACTCTCTATACCCCCAGCTGTGAGAGGCTGAAATTGCTTTGGGTCAAACAATATCAGTACATGACATAAGCATGCCCAAAAATTAAATAAATAACATCTTCACATTTCTATAATCTTCACATTTCTATAACACGCACATCTGTGTGTTTAATAAATGAAATGAAAATAAAACCACCAGATCCATGCATTCCCCCCCACCACCCCCCCAACACTCTTCACTATAGATTATCTGAGATTCAGGAGGAATGCTGATAGTTAAATGTTATTTGAAGAGCCAGTGTTTTGGCAAATAAGCCTGAGGTTCCACACATTGATTCAGTGTTTCACTGTTTGCAGAAACTGATAGAGGAAGTGGAGGAGATGCTGAATAATTTGTCTGGTGTAACATCAGTCCACGGGCGTTTCTATGATTTATCCAGCAAGTACTATCGATTTGTGGGAAACCACGCGCTGTACTACAAGGATGCGCTGCGATATCTCGGCTGCGTAGACATCAAAGATTTATCTGGTTAGTCGTGTAATTATTGTTATATTGTGGAGCTAGGAAAAAATGCAATCTGATCTTTGACATTAAATGGTATATGACCTTTATGTGGACACTTTCACCTTACAACGTTTCGGTTTCATGTTTATAGAGACAGAGAAACAGGAGAGAGCGTTTACATTGGGGCTCGCGGGACTGCTCGGCGAGGGAGTGTATAATTTTGGAGAACTTGTAAGTCCTTAGGGGATTCTCACCGTGCCTCTGTTCCACAAAGAATGTTTAGTCTTGCTGCATTTTACAGTGATCAGTGTATAATGTAAGTTGCGTTTGTGTTTTTTTTTCTTCTTCTTTTTTTTTTTTTTTTTCAGCTGATGCACTCGGTGTTGGAGTCTTTAAGAAACACAGACAAGCAGTGGCTTATTGAAACGCTCTACGCCTTCAACAGTGGCAACGTCATCAAGTTTCAGGCTTTAAAATCAGCCTGGGGTCAGCAGGTCAGCATGGGTACACTGTCAACAACAACAACAAAAAGTACACTAGTTCCTAGTGTTGGTGTGTTCATGCTTTGTAAAAGTAACACAAAAAGGATCTTTTACATTACAGCCAGATCTTGCAGCTCATGAGGTCAAACTCATGCAAAAGATTCAGCTGCTCTGCGTAATGGAGGTGAATAGATTTTATGAAAATTCAGTTTTATAGATTTCAGTTTTAATATTACACAAAAAAGAGGTTTCATTTGATAAATTTTTTTTGTCTCTCCTAGATGACTTTTACCCGGCCCACCAATAACAGACAACTCTCATTCCAGGAAATTGCACAGAGCGCCCAAATCCAAGTCAACGAGGTGATCTTTGTTAACACAGCAAAATAGATACATGCATGAATAGATTCAGAAATATTTGACTTATGTTCCTGAATTTTGAAGTAAAATTCAAGGAGCACTTTTAGGATGAACAGACTTATTTTTAGACATTATACAATATAATGAAGAAAAATATTTAAGCCTAATATACAGTTTACAGGTAGTCCCCAAGTTACGGACATTTGAGTTACGAATTTCCACAGATACGAATGGACCACGGTTCTACTGTATAAATCTAATGTATAAAATGTCTGAAGTCTGATATATTGTATGTGTGGGGGTGCGGGAGAAATGAGTCAGCCTCACCAGTTTCAATGAATCAGTCCAAAAGCACGATTATTAGAAAATGACGGTCCTGTAAAGCTATCCTGATGGTAAATAATCCTAATTTTGGTAAACCAGTTCACTGTCCAATTCAGTGGAAAACAGCTTTGAGACAAAATGGCATCCGGGATTCCCCTTGCGATGTAAAGGTGCAGAGACACCATTTCACTTTGAGATTTATTTCTTTAGTCGTGTTTTTTGGCCACATGATGGCAATGTGGGGAAAGGGGACAGAACAAATCTAAAAACAAATCAGATTTACAAACTTGCTCCCAGCACGGAAGTCGTTCGTAAGTTGGGGACTACCCGTCCCCATTTTGCATAAGCATGTGAGGGAAAGTCAGTACCTGGAATAATTTATTATTATTATTATATGTCAGATATCATGTATTATTGTCTCTTGCTGTAATCCTTGCCTTCAAATTTCATTCACATAAAGTTAGGACGGCAGCTGGGTGTAACAATGTAATGTTAGCTAGGAGGTAATTATTTAATGGTAGACTCACTACTCACTATTTAACTTCATTAAGAACTTTGTATAGTACTGCAGGATCATCGGGCTCACAAGACACACTGGCCGCAAAATGCCACATTTTATTTATGTTAAATTGTGTTTAGTTTAATTTTATAATTCTTTTAAATGTTACTAATAAAGTGATAAAGTGACATTTAAGCATAGGTTTCCTGGTATAAAAATACTGGTTTATATTTTTTCATCACATAATTATTCAATTATTAATTACAGACTATTATTCAATTGTCATTTAAGAATTATCAGACAAATGGTCTTGCTGTTGAACTAAAGATGGCACAGCCATACTGATGTTCAGAATGACTTAGAAGCAATTACAAAGGAGACAGTGATGTTTAAGATGACAACATTATCAAATGTGTTTTCTTGCTGAAAGTGCTTCAGTGACTGGTTTTGTTTGTGGGTTTTGATAGGTAGCTGCTCTATGCTCTTTCCAGTACTGCGAACAGTAACAACCTAATTTCACCCATGTTGGTGACACCTATTAGAACACCTGTGATGTAGAGTGATACTAGTATTTAAACATCCCAGTGCTGTTATGCTCTATTATAACCACTCAGGGAATAGCTTTCATTTAATCAGTTTGCTCAGTCAGCACTAACCGTTATATATATTTCAGATTATGTTCAGCAAGTGTTTAGTAGTTTTTTCTATAACAGCATCTCTAAAAGTAGAATATTGCATATTTTAACTAGTTCACTCATTCTGATATATTGTTTCTATAATAAAAGCTTACATGTGGTATTTCATAATCTAAGAATAAACTAATGAAAAACTTTTGATGTTGTGTAGATTCCTGTAAGGTGTTTTATTTAACATCTGTAGAAGTCTTAAGTGTCAGTGCTTTGTAACATAAGTGCTAACTTCCACAAAATTAACCGTAAATGAAGAAAAAGTACAAGTATTGGCAAAATTATGTGGTATAAGAGGAATAAAACACTATGATTTGCTCTTATTGGAAAATAGACAACTTCACAGTGGCCACTGTAACTCTGCTTCATATCAAGTACCATAACACCACCTTGTCAGTAATGATTTTCCTATAATGGCGTTTATGCCTTGTTGAATGTCTGTGTGTTTTGTTCATGAGTGCAGGTGGAGCTGCTCATAATGAAAGCGCTCTCAGTTGGATTGATCAAAGGAAGCATTGATGAAGTGGATCAGACTGTTCAGATGACATGGGTTCAGCCAAGAGTACTCGATTTACACCAGGTACTACACCACTTTATTTTTTAGCATTTGTCAGCTGCATATAATGGTTTCTATACACTCTGTGACCAAAAGTATGTGGACACCTAACTATTACACCCATATGGTTCCATTCCAAAAACATGGGCATTAGAATAACCTCCATTTCTCTGAGAAGACTGGGATTCTTCTCGATTTTAGAGCATGGCTGTGGGGATCTGTGTTCATTCAGCCGCAAGAACATTAGTTAAGCCAGGCAGTGATGTCAAGTGAGAAGTTATGGTGCAGAGATGGCATTCCAGTTCTTCTCAGAAGTGTTCAGTGGGGTTGAGGTTAGGGCTCTGGGCAGGACATTCGAATTTTTTCACTCCAGCCGTAACACACCATGTCTTCAAATTGCACTGGAGCATTCCCATGCTCCAACTAGTGTGTGCTTCTCAGTCCCAGTAAAGAGAAATTCAGCATACAGCCAATCACACATTCTATGCATTCGTGTGCGTCCATCTTTGTGACAACAGCTTGGAAAAGTATCTAGGATATGGGTGTAATGATACTGTGTCCATAAACATTTGGAAATATAGGTTATATAAAAAGCTGATTTTTATGTCTCTCAGATTAAGGGCATGAACGAACGGCTGGACACGTGGTGTAAAGACGTGAAGAACATGGCGGTGTTAGTGGAGCAGCAAGCCCAGGACATTCTCACTTAACACAACGTACCGATCCTCTCAACACTCATCATTCCACTATTCCTTTATTATGTGTTTATACTTTACACTGGCATTCAGGACTTTTATTTTCCATACCTAATGTTAGCAGATATTTTCTATTAGGTTCCAAGCTGTTTGAGCTTTGTGTATGTATGTATGTATGTATGTATGTATGTATATATATATGTATCTGTGTGTGTGTGTGTGTGTGTGTGTGTGTGTGTATATATATTTATCATTCTTGATGAAAGAATTTATCATGTCCAGAGAAAGAAATATTTAATTTCAAGTAAACGTATGTACAATGCACATCAACAAAAAATCCTTCTGAAATATTCTTGTGAATTAAAGCACCGTCGATGTTAGGAATTTCAGATATAATATTGTTTAAAATACAGTATATCTATTCATTCTGTTTGACACATTTTAAATTACTGACAAAAAAGTAATTAAACCTGCATATGCATACATGTCATAAGTCTTGTACATATGTGCTGTGCATAATTTAAACCTTGTCTAGCACAGGGTAGTATTTCCATATAGTGATTAAAATAATTTGTTGTCCATGACTGTGCAAGTCAAGATCATTCTCATTCTGCTCCTACTATCTTTAATATATTACAGGGTTTAAAAAAAAGAATTATAAATTGACTAATTAAGCTGACTGGGATTTGATATACAGTACAGATGGTTAACAAATTAAAGGAAAAACACAGATGTTATACTGTACAATGTGGGGCATATACTTATTTTCCTGGCATGGTTTGGCATGCATTAATGCAAATCAACACTGAAGTTTTCTGTCTGATCACCCTGATCTTTTGATGAATCCTGTCTTTCCTGATTGCTATGGTTTGTTCCAAAATGACTCTATCCCAAGCAAAATGATGGACAATTGACCACTTGGGAGATTTTGAAAGAACAGAGTTCATTACTCCAGAGGCATGCACAATCTACGTCAGGGGGTTCTGGTGATTGATGTTGGCACGACAGCTTATTAACACTCTAGTGTTGATTTTTCTTTCAATTTGTAACCTCCCTGTCAAACTTATACCCTGAAGGTTTGTGTACGTTTTTTTTTTTCAGTTTCACTTAATCTGGAACATGGATAAAAATGTATAGATTCCTAAGTAGCATTATTATAAATCCTGCATGTTTCTATGCTAGGAACATAGTTTAGTTGTATAATGCAGACAAATGTAGCAGTAAAATTAACTAATCACAGTTACTAAATCACTGATCTGTATTTTACCTATTAGATTGATGATACCTGCTATTTACAGTATATGCTGATTGATTGCCTAATCGAAAATGATGTGCAACAAAATAATATAAAGGAAAATTAATTTTATTGCCCGTAAATATACCATCAAATCCAGAATATTTGGCACTTAAAAATATGAATAAAACTATTGTCCAAAAAAAGCAGAACACAATTAATAAAATTCTTCTTTTATGAACTTTGTGAAATGATGTCCACCTCCCCACTGACTGAAAAATTGTATTTGAAATTATTTCAAATATAAACAAATTGCTCTTATTAGTAGAAAGGAATTATTAATGTAGTCTTTCCTGTTTTTACTCAAAAATTAAACTGCATACATATACAATGTTATCTTCCAGTGTTTAAGCTTAAAATATTCCTCATTGCACAAGTTTTTACACACTATTTTGTGACCTAAACTAAACACATAAATCTGCACAATTATAACACAATTATAATATTGGAGGATTGTGAAAAGATTTTGCTCTTGCTGCAAGAGTTGCAATACAATTCCTGTTTTCTATTTGTGCTAGCTTAAAACTGTTTTTTTTTTTGTTTTTTTTGTAGCTTAGTAAATTCGAGACGGATCTGTTGTCAATAATGTTGTCAAGGTGAAACTGGCCTTGTTGGTCAGTCGATGTGACCTTTTGTGTTGGGTTTGCCTCTCTGACCTCTGGGGACATTTGCAGTTGCAGTTTTTTTTTCTGCAAAAATAAATTAGATTTAAGAGAAGCGTTGCTAGGTTACAGTGATAAAAGATAATAGGTCTGGAGCACTGTATTTTGCACATTCTTTCGCTGTTTTTAATGTCACCTTGTTCCATTTGCTTTTAATTTATAATCAAAATATTATAGGTATCCTGATTTTACTGTATGGGCAAACGAATAAATGACTTCTTTATTCTTTTTTTATTGTTTTACTTTTTTTTTTTTTTACCAAATAGTGTGCCAATTCTTGAGCCAATCAAAATTTTCTTTATAAAATTCCAATTTTAATTAGCTTTTTAAATCACTTAAATAATAAAGCAAAAATATCTGAACAAATACACAACTCAAAAAAGTTGATTTCATGAAGTAAAAAATATATAAGTTAAATGCCTTTTGTAAAAATGTATGTACATTAATGAAATTAAATAACATTAACGTACAATCCTCATTACAGTATATAGTCTTAAGTGGAAATATGACTTTTAAATGTTGAAAATGTTTAAAAGTCTTAGTAAATAAACATTCTGGTTGTGTAGATACTGCATGCTTCTCAGCCTCTTTCCCTTTAAGAGCAAGGACGAGAAGAGCATCGGTGGGGGAGGGGTATCGGCTGGGGTGGAACAGTCCAGTAATGAGCACATTCTGAGCATCATATGGCTTAAGACAATATAACATCCGTTTCTTTATATGTCCCTATAATCCCCCCACCCCGCCCACAAAAAAAGGAAAAAAAAAAAGAGACGGGGGCGTCGGATTGGAGAGGGATCAGCATCACTCGGACGTTCTTATCTTTTTTGAATCACAGTCTTCCAGGGAAGGAGCTTCACATCCACATCGCAGCAGGAGCAGAGAGAGAGAGAGAGAGGAGGAGAGAGAGAGAAGCAGGAGCAACGAGAGAAATGCTGTGCAAGATAGGTCTGGATAGGTGCATGAAAGATGAAATACTGCATTTTTGTATTTAATGCATGATCTAGAACTGAGGCCTTCCTTTCTTCCATAGGCTCCTAATATACTGTTGCCATCACTGGTGCGGCGCATTAGTGGTGGTGGTGGAGGTGGTGGTGAGAGGGGTGCGATGTAATGTCTGGTTGAGCATATCAATGGTGCTGTTGCTGCTGTGTGGATCTGTGTGATTGTGGGGGGGGAGAAAAACAGGCCTTGTTTGCCTCCACGCAGGGAAAGCAGAGCACCGACGCGAGCCTCTGCCCGGCGGGGCCGTGTGGAGAGAGACAGAGAAGTACACCATCTGCATGCCCATGGGAAGAAGCAGGCGTAATAAAGGCATCCATTACCACAGGCCCGGTACAGACAGCGAGGAGCTTTAACATTGGGATAAGAGCCTGATTAGTTGTGTTGCATATCTTTTTTTTTAATATATATATATATATATCTTTTCCATTTTTCCTTGACAGAATTTTTTATCTCCCTGGCAAGATTCGAGACACGGGAAGGGAAGCTGCTTTAGCATTATTGTTTATCCTGGTCTTCCTTGCTCTTTTCGTGCTTTTCTAACATTCTGAGGATTTGCCAAAACCTGTTTCATGCATGTCCACTGGAGGCAGGTTTGACTTTGATGATGGGGGGTCGTACTGTGGAGGGTGGGAGCAGGGCAAGGCTCATGGCCGAGGGGTCTGCACTGGGCCCCAGGGCCAGGGGGAATATGCAGGGGCCTGGAGCCATGGATTTGAGGTTCTTGGAGTCTACACCTGGCCGAGTGGGAACAGTTATAAAGGAACCTGGGCGCAGGGGAAAAGGCACGGTATCGGCGTGGAGACCAAAGGCAAATGGGAATACAAGGGGGAGTGGACGCAGGGATTCAAGGGGCGCTACGGGAGGTTGGAAAGCATCGGCAGCGGAGCACGTTATGAAGGGACCTGGAGTAATGGCTTACAGGATGGTTATGGGTCTGAGAAATACTCTGATGGAGGTGAGAAAAATAAATGCTACTCTTATTTCTGGCTTATTTAGCACAAAGTTGTTTAATATTTTTTAACTCATATTCATGTGTATATGTTTCTAGGCGTGTCATTTCCAAATGACTGCATGCTGAGTAAGATAGTGGGTGGGTGGGTGGTGGTGTTCATATATATAAGCATGCATGTGTGTGTAACATAGTACAAATCTGCTCTTGCCAATTATGTAACACTGCAGTCTGAATGGTTATCTGATTTCCTAATGCAAAAAAATGCACATTTTCTTCTGTGTGTCATTATATATTTAGAAGAACACAAATGATAACTGCTAATGTTTGAAGTGGTCTATGACCACTCCACCATCTCATCCTATTTCTCCAGCACCATCCACACCACACACGCCTCTGTACAGTCAATCACCATGGAAACCAAAAGGCAGCAGGTCATTGGGTCACCAGAGACTCCAGTGTTCTGAAATCTGATTGGACGAGCTGCCATTTTCGTGATTCACTCCCTCGTGGGCCACAGCTTCCGTTTATATGTGAATGTGGAAAATAGTAACTACATTTAGGATTACATTAGGACAGGCATGGGATATACTGTAAAAATTTACTCACTTACATGACAGTTAAATCCATGCAGTAACATCTTTTATGGTGCTGTTCTTGTTTATTTATGTACACTTCAATTATTGACACAATCCATATAAAATGAAGGATGCATTTTTGGTGGAGGAATATTATATTAGTGTATTTATTGTTTATTTAAGGAGTCACTGTGAATATCAGATATGCTATTTTAGAATTTAACCAGCTGTTTTGGGTGTAGCCATGCTTTTGTTACAGCACCATGGACAGCTTCTGGGTTGACATCACGCTAAACAAGAATTCAGTCATTTCATTGGCTACCACGTAACACTTACTTATTAATTTATTTGAAAACAACAAAAACAAAACAAATAAAAAACAATATGGACAAATTCACACCAAGGTTATGATTATGCCTTGTTCCAGCTCCTCAACTGTAAACCTACATGAATTAGCTTCATTAAATTTGTGGTAATTTTCACATTAATAATGATAAAAATAAACCAACCAATGGTATTCGTTATATGTTTATTAGAATTACATTTATTAATTAGTGTGATAAGTTGTTAAAGATAAGCAACAATAACAAATAAAGAATGATTTAAGTCATTTAAGCCAGATATATTGTACCATTTGACAATAATTTAATACAGTACACATCTTAACAATTGTTAGTCATTAACTACTATAGATTTAGTTATTTCACTGATGCCACTTATTTATTATTTTGTTTTATTTTTATTATTATTTTTTTTATCAATATGGAGAAATCTACCATACCATCATCATCATACCATCATCATCATACCATCAATTTGTAAGGTTCATGATTTGGCTTTGTTCCAACTTCTCAACTAAGTGAATTAGCTTTAAAACTGTAAGGGTATATGTTTAGTAGAAGCAGAGGAAGTATAAATAACTTATGCTAAAAAGTAAAAAAATATATATAATTTGATTATCATTTAAAATGCACAATAAAAAATATCAAGCAGCTACTATGAATTATATTCTAATTTCATTGTCTGCACTTTTTTAATTGATTTTTTTTATTAATCAGTTTAATTTAGAGAAATCCACACCACTAATTTCTAAGGTTCTCCAGCTTTTCAATTATAAATTATCTATATAAATGAGTTACTTTACAGAAATCGTAATTTTCAAATCAATATAAGAAATGTAAACCAACCAGTGGTGTATGGCAGATGTTTATTAGAAGTTAATGTATTGTTAAATTAATTAAGATAAAAACAATAGCAATAGAAAAAGAATAATTTGTTCCTGAGCCATTTGCCATTGTATGCTAAATTAATACACACCTATACATATAATTTGGCAAGTTCTGTGATTTTTTTTGGTTTGTACATTTACTACCTGCCTTTCCGCACTTATTGACTGTTTTTATAAAATCAATATGCAGAAATCCACACTGTTGTTTTGTAAGATTTTATTTTTTTGAAGCTTCTCAACTGACTGAATTAGCCAATTATCTACAGCTGCTATAATTATTTATTACGAACCAGATAAAGTGCACAATACTTCTTATAAAAGACCAGTACACCATTTATTAAATATACACTACATGTAGACAATATTTTAACAAGTATGTTACTACTATGACCGTTGTTGACCACTAATGTTCTGCGAAGCTTCTGCATCTGTCAGATCTGTTGAATTAGCTAAATATTGTGATAAAAAAAAATTTAAGAGTGAATATTTAAGAGTAAATGGGGATTTAATCAATTTAGAAAAGGTCAGTTTCTGTGTTTTTGGGGGAAAAGGAAAACATTGTACTATGATGCGTATATGGAAAATGAAGCATTTAAAGATAATTAGTCAAACAAGTTGCAAATATACAGTATTTTTGATGTTGTATGTTTGATGTTTTCCATTATGTCTTCTCTGAAAGGTACCTACCAGGGACAGTGGTTGAGTGGCATGCGACATGGCTATGGGGTGCGTCAGAGTGTGCCTTATGGCATGGCCGCTGTCATCTTCTCCCCTCTGCGTACCTCCATAAACTCACTTCGCTCCGAACACAGTGAGGGAGCGCCAACACCTGATGATGGCTCTGCTGTGAGCGGAGTGGCTGGGAGCCCGGTGGGCCGTGGTGGCTTCGTGCTATGTGCCCAAAGTGATGCTGACCGGCAACGGAAGAGGAAAGGGCGTTTCCGGCAGTCCATCTTGAGTGGCTTAAAATTACGCCGTTCTGAGTCCAAGAGCTCTCTGGCCAGCCAGCTAAGCAAACAGAGCTCATTCTGCAGTGAGGCAGGCATGAGCACGGTCAGTTCAGCTGCGTCCGACATCAACTCTAACGTCAGCATCGGGGATGGTGAGACTGGAGCCAGTGTAGATGCAACAGTCACCGAGACATACCTGGGGGAATGGAGGAATGACATGCGAACAGGTTGGGGGGTCAGTCATCGCTCGGATGGGCTGCGCTACGAGGGTGAATGGTTTGGGAACAAGCGGCATGGTTATGGATGCACCACCTTCCCTGATGGAACAAAAGAGGAAGGCAAATACAAGCAGAATGTTCTGGTGAGTGGCAAGAGGAAGAACATAATACCACTGCGCACCAGCAAAATTCGGGAGAAAGTGGACCGCGCTGTTGAAGCTGCTGAAAAGGCTGCAGAAATCGCTAAACAGAAGGCAGAGATTGCATTGTCAAGGTATGTACTCAGTGGGTTCAAACTTATCATGTTTCATCCTTATCCCTTAATCAAGGATATGTTAAGAGTAAACATTTTGACTGTGGAAGTTGTATAGTTTTGACCAGACAGAGATTTTAAACTACTTGCAAATGGAGTTAAATATTGTGCTGAATAAAACCTTTCTTAATGCCCCTTGATGCAGAACGAGCCATGCCCGAGGAAAAGCTGAGGCAGCTGAGGGAGTTGCACAGAGGGCCCTGGAGGACTGTCGTCTGGCCCGGATTATTGCCAAAGAACTCTCCCCTTCCTTCCATCATTATGGAAATGGTCAGTAAACAGAAAGGTCCCATTAATACATTCAAATCTTTTCTGATGCACCATACTCTTACTAACAAAATGTAATTGCCAACCAACAGGACTGGAATGCCAGAGACCAAAGCGTCAAGACAGGAAAGAAAAAGAGGTGGAAGTGATCTCAACTGGAACGGATAGCCCAGAGCTCTGTACACCTGACACAACTCCTCCAGCCCAGACCCCAGACCTGAGTCCTGTTCTGAGCAACCCTCCATCACCTCCATGTACCCCACCATCTCACCGTGCCAGAAGCACCTGCTTCATGCGTCAGAGTGCTGTGGATGAACAGGGAGGAGCAGAGATTCAGGTTCTGGTTGAAGGAAGAGGCATGGACAATGGAAGAGGTGGAGCACACAGTTGGACTGCAGACATGTATCCCAACCGACGAGGAAGCAAAGGAGACAGTAGCCGTTCTACCACACCATCCCTACTGGAGGAGGAGATTGGCCACATCAATGGACATGAGCAAAACTCCTCAACACATCACTCATGGGAGAATGGCTCTTCCAATCACAAGCCCATTGAGCACAGCTCCTCAGAAAAGGGATGGGATCACATGCCATCCAATCAAAAGTCCTGGAAGCATGCATCCTCGAATCACAAGTCCAGGGAATACACAATCTCCAAACATAGAGAATGGGAGCATATTCCATCAAGTCACAACTCTATGGACCACAACTCTTCCAAGATCAAACCGCAAGTGCACACATACTCCAATCACAAGGCCTCGGGTCATAATTTGTCCAATCACAAAACCCATGAGCATTCTTCCTCCAACCACAAACCAAAAGAGTACATCTCCACACATGCAAAACCGCAAGACCGTGCATCCTCCCATTACAACACTAGAGAGCATGTAACTTCCTATCGCAAATCACATGAGCATGTCCACTCCAATCACAAACCAAATCAGACCTTTACCAATCATACAGTTGGTGAATCCAGTCTGAATGACTACCAGCCACCAGAACAGGGAGCCAAGAGCTCCGGTCATGGATGGACTGTTGAGAACTCTTCCCAGTGGATCCCCTGCCACTCACAGGTGCCCGAGAAAGACAAGGAAAAGCTGGATGACTACCGGGTGGAAATGAGGTTCCAGCCCCTTGACTCTGTTTCGCAGCACCACATTGGCTCAGGCATGGAATGTCCAAGTCTTCAAGGCCACAATCCACAGACGCTACGCCAGCGGAATCATGACGGAAAAGAGTGGAGTCTAGCTGCCAGGGAAGAATCCATGGACTCTGTGCAGATGCTGGACAGCCTGAATGTCGGGGTGGATTTGGAGGAATGGCCGTTGCACAGGGATGTCACCCTCTCACCCCCTTTAACATCCTCTCCAATCACTCTAGAAAATGACGGAGAACATCTGAACCTGGTCAAAACAAACTCAGTAAGTATGGCTATATTGAGAGAGAATGTAAAGTGGTAAAAATTAATATTCCTTTTCCAAGCGTGCACTTGCACAGAAGGACTTGGATAGATGTGTTACTGGAACTAGCACTTGCAACTGTATTATAGTGAGTCATCATTGATAAGATCATTTTCCTGATGTCAATCCTGATGAGTCATTTATTGTCAAATAATAATGTTCTTCTTCTTTTTTCTTCTTTTTCTTTTCACAGGGCTCTAGCTCTGTCCTGGTGGTCATGGTGATTTTACTCAACATTGGTGTAGCCATTTTATTCATTCATTTCTTTATTTAAACACAATGGCCTAGAGAATGTTAATAACAGCACTTACTATTATGAAAAAGTAAGATATGCACATGCTGCACACTTAGCATCACTTCTTTATGTAAGGAACCCAGAATTTACATTAGTCAAGCCCATGTACACTGGAAAACACCATGTAACTTGTAAGTTTAGTTTGGTTCCATTAATGATATATTTCCATTTTTATCCATTAGGTATCTTTGCTTACTTTTTTCCTTCTCCATAATAAAGGCCCAGTAACAGTATTATTTAGGAATAAAAGTATTGCACATATTTAGGTTTTCAATATACAATATTGCCTGATATAATTTGTCATGTCTTTCCGCTCGTTAACAAAGTTATTTATTTTCCTTTTCGAGTGCACATCTGGCCTGATTTTTGTTTTCCGAACATTATGATTGTATAGCTTAGTGAGATGATCTTGTGGTCTTATGTACAAAGATGTTCTAGCGCATGTGAGGTGGTCAAGTGCACACGGCACTGATATGTATCTAGTCAGTTCAAGACTACACACCCCTTCGAATATCCCAGGGTACTGCCCTACAGGACCGCTGCAACCACTCATCAATTCATCCATTGAAAATCTCGCACATCCATACTCACACTTTGTAAGTCAGAGGAAACGGCTATCTTAAAGGGCTTCATCATGATACGTTTTCATCCGAATCCAAAGTCACAAGTGTGTAGTGATTGGGCTAGCCCAGTGACGTTCTTCCTTCCTTCTCTAATACAAACCCCTTTGGCACCATCACTGAATGTTAGCACAATTCAGCCCATCGCTTTGTTTGTTTTACTTCACACCAAACCTCTATGTACACTACTATGCCAAACATGCATCGTACTTCCTGTATGACCTGAACCACAACAGAGGTACATCGATGGTTGAGTATTCTGGCTCATGCTTTGTAAAGTTTGAGACTGTTACCTTTTGACCACTGCTTTCAATATATATGAATATTATATATATATATATATCTTCTATATTATTGATGAGTTAGTATCTTTTAACTGTTTGCAAGATATCATTGATAATGCTGAGTGCCTTTTTTTAATTGAAGAAAAAAAAAAAATCATCCCAGCAAGCAGGCTATGTACAAAGTGACGACATATCCAGAAGTCGCGTAAGGAGGCATGGAACCATCTGTCTCTCTTTCTCTCTCTACTCACCTTTGAACTGAATGGGTTGGCTTTAGAACACTGAGCCCGTGGAAATTTTTACAGCATGTTTGTTGGCCTGTATTCTTCTGCTGTTATTCTGTGTGATTTTTCTGCCTGTCTCTCTCTGTCCAGCAACTTTAGGTGACAATAGGGACTGAAAGCAGTGTAAAAAAAAAATGCCAGCTTGTTTCTCAGTGGGACCTGACTGAAATCATCTCAATTAATGAATGATAAAACTGCTACTGTATATTTTATACTACTCATCCAGTGACATCATCATGTTGTGGAATCATTGCATGCCCGAGCATGCTCTTTCTTACGCAATGATTTATGAGATGTTTCCAAGTTATGTGGAAAAATTAATAAAATGTTTGAGGTTATGATATTTTCTACAGTTTTCCTTACAAAAAAAAAGAACAAATAACATGCATGGATGTAAGGAAGGAAGCAAGAAAGTAAATTATGTGGTAACCATCCAAAAAAGCCATTTATTCCTGAGAGATGTGTCTGATGCTAATCTGATACTGACATCATCTGAATAAGAGAACATGCTCTGTCTATGATTCTACTGCTTAGTCACATTAAAAGAAAATTTCCAGGGTTTCCCACTGCTGTCTCACATTCCAGTCGGATGCTGAGTTAACTTTAGAATATAGTTTAAATTCTATGTCGGGTAGCTATTGATCAGACAAAGTTATGTTGGACCACTACAAGCCTCAGGAACAGCTTCAGTGCATCTTGGCATCAATTGTGTAAGTCTGTGGAATAGTACTGGAGCAAGGAACACCAGTCTTCAACGATGCTATTCTCTCAGTTGGTGTTTACATCATGGTGGTGTCTAAAATCTTCAATTGGCTTGGTTGAGGTCAGGTTGGTTGAGGGCAAGGTAGAGCATTTAATGTGAGTCATATGGACTTTCAAATAAAAATTCGCATTTTTTATTTGTAAGTATAAAAGTGTCAGTTTCATGGGCCTTTATAGATAGTTTTAAAGTGCCCCTATTATGCCGTTTTAAAGGTTGCTAATATTGCTTAATGTGTCTCTTAAAACAGGTTCACATGCATGCAAGGTCAAAAAATACTTTAGTTTTCTCCAAAAATAGATTTAATTTTACCCCATTTCTAAATGATTCGTAAACGACTCGTGTGAAGCAATTCGAAGATTCAGTCTGTCTAAACCCCTCCTTTCCGTGAGCCCTCACTGCTGTGATTGGTCAGATGATTGGTCCTTTATGATTGGTCTACCGCTACAGCGTGTCGGAAAACGAAACGCCCATTACCATAACTGAATGACTGCTCTGGAGACCCGTCAATACATAGAAAAGATGCCGTCGGTTTTACCGTATCAAATCGAGCCGGAATCTGACGATGAAACGGTTGAAGTGGTACATCGACAAGAAACTGTTTCGCTAGCACGACTGGAGCGCTCGTGATGTGCATATGTGTGTGTGATGCATTTTTCCCCTCGGGGCTTGCTGTAGAAGGGCAAGGGGCATGCGCACTTCGCGAGTGTTAAGTTCAGTTTTGGTGAATGGTGGAGAATAAACACTTAAAAAGGATTTCGTGTGCTCTCGTTTTTATTGTTTTTAAGTGTTTAAGCGAACCCAGCATGAATGCTCGGTCATATTAACAAGAGTGTGGTAACGTTAATTGTAAGATGTTCGCGACGTAGAACGTGGGCGGACATTATGCAAATATGTTACGTAGTGACGTGGATCCGTAACAGAGAAAAATTAGAATGGCTAACGACTCGTTTAGGCGAATGTGAGCCGACTCTTTTTTTTAATAGACAAAAACTTCATTTATCGTGCACTGTCAGCGTCACAGATAGTGCAGGTAGTTTATGTTCACATGCAGCTACATGACACACTGCATGAAGGATCATATTTGAAAAAGCATAATAGGGGCACTTTAATGAGGTATCTGGCTTTATGAGAATACCATAAACATTCTGTTTTGAACAAGTTAACACAGGTCTCAGAGGTCCCCCAGAGTGGGTCTTTTGATGCTCTAACTCAAATAATTCTCAGATAGGGCATTTTCTATACCTGTATATACTGTATAACTGTTCCACTTCTCTTCTGAACATGCCATTTCAGTGTCTATATGAGCTACTGCTGAGAGACGCCCCCTAGAGAGCTGAACAATAAGCTGGGGGGCCGATATCATCCTATACGAGGTCACAATAGGGAAAGACTTATAGCAATGCAAAAATGGAAAAAGGGCAAAAAGCAGGGATTTTTTTCTCCGTCACATTTGTGTTTGCACACACGCACACCAGAGACTCATCTCAATTTCTTTTAATGACACTTTGTGTGACAAAAGTAAACTTTGTATTTTAAGTCTCTTTTAATGTAAGTGGTAAAAACATAAATGTATTTAGGGGGATAATGATATGGTGATGTTAGATAAACCTATGGAACATACTGTAGAGCCTCAAGACAGTACATGTTTTAGGTACAACGTTCTACTAGGAATTCATTACTCACTATTTCAGAGCTTGAGAATATCACAAGTAACCTACTCACTAATACTTGTTGTATTAAATTGGGTGTGTAGTGCAATCATTCATTACATTCCAAAGGAGCAACAAATACAAAATTCTATGTAAACAATCCTGATGTATTAATTTCATAAATTCATCCATATCAGTAAATGCCTTAGGTTTACGGTAAATTCAGTGCTTATACAGTATATACCAGGAGCACCCTGATTATACCAATGGTGGGACAGAGCAGCACACACATTCAAACATGCACATCTATGTATAAATGAATCTATGTGAGCCTACTGCATGCACCTACAATCATGTTTTTGGGACATTCCTTCCCACAAAGACAGTGAGAATATGTGAAACCCCACACCAACAGTGACCCTGCACCATCCTTGCACCACAGTTCTACCCTGTAGGGCAGGACTCTTCAATTCCAGTCATGGTGTCCAGCACAAATTGCATTTCAACAACATCTAGACACACCCACCGAACCTGGTAATTAACAAATTTAATGAATCAGCTGTGTTTGAGCAGAAAAGTCACCAAACTGTGCTGGACACTGGAGGTGAAGAGTCCTGCTGTAGGGTATATTATGTAAATCTATGGGGACAAAAATATGACACTGATATGTTAAATAAAGTTGTAATGGACTGTTAATAAGTTATGAATAACTTCTGCT
This sequence comes from Clariallabes teugelsi, assembly GCA_030014215.1. Classification (NCBI taxonomy): domain Eukaryota; kingdom Metazoa; phylum Chordata; class Actinopteri; order Siluriformes; family Clariidae; genus Clariallabes; species Clariallabes teugelsi. The sequence goes on from JAQMYG010000007.1 coordinate 23,431,066, forward strand.
TCTTCCCCAAATTCATTTATGTGGTACCAATTTTCTGAATCCAGTTTGTTGTCTAAATCCACAATCCACTCTTAAATAATTTATTCAGTTTTAACTACTGGTGTCATGCACATCATGACATAAATATAAATCATTAGAAATGTACAAAATTTTAGGTTTTTTAGGATAAATGAAGCAAGCAAAGAATCACCACAAGAAATAAATAAGCAGTATGTTATAGCAGAAGATCTTTTAAGTCACAGACTGGGGCCTCCATTGATCAGACTTTGTCTCAGTTTGTCCAGCACATTCCACAGATGCTTGATTGGATTGAGATCTGGGGAATTAAGAGGTCAAGTCAAAATCCTGATTTATTGTCATTCGCCTCAAACCATTCCTGAACTTTTTTTTTTTTTTTAACAATTTGTGCTACACAACATTTTTCAATGTAATTACACCAGATGTTTTTGACTTCACTCCTCATATACATTAGTGAGTCATGTGCACTCATGACCCTGTCGTCTTTCTTTGGACCACTTTTGGGAGGTACTAACCACTGCATACCAGAAACACTCCACACACACCCTTTTTTTTTTTTAAGTCCTGACCCAGTTGTCTCGCCATCACAATGTGGCTCATGTCAAAGTCACTCAGATTCTTACACTTGTCCATTTTTCCTACTTCCAACACATCAACATTGTGAAGGTAACTGTTCACTTAAACTGTTCACTTAAACTGTTCACCTAATATATCCCACCTCATAACAGATGATACTGTAATGAGAAAATCAATGTTACAATATATTTTTTTTTGTCGAGAATGTAGTATTCAATTCAATTCAATTCTATTTTATTCGCATAGCGCTTTTAACAATGGACATTGCACGAAGGAATTTCACAGGAATAAAGATTCTAGGTATTAACTGAAAACTTTATACATTTATAGTGTGTTCCTTATAAGCAAGCCACAGGCTGTTTCTCTGAAAATCCAGCTGTAATTATAACTACCAATAAGCTGCCAAAACACAGGAAGAGTTGATCAGACTAGTAGACATCTCTGTCAGGTCGTTAATGGAAACCGTTTTTGAATTACTCCTACCAATACTAAAATATATACAAATTGCTAGATCGATTTAGTGAATTAAGAAAGATTATGGAAAATAACTTTTTACTGTCATTCCAACCATATTCAGTATTACAGTACAAAGTGACAATGAAACACTGCTCCTCCAGGATCATGGTGCTACATGACTACACAAGACTATGTATAACTAAATACATAAAGTGCATGCATACAAACGTGTAAACAGTGCAACACAGGACACAAGACAATGTTGAAAGACAACATTCAAAACAACGGGCACAGTTGAAAACAGTGCACGCCGACCATTGTAAGGGTCTGATGGGACTAGAGCGGCAACAACAAGATATTGCAGTATATTGATAATAAATGTGATGAGTTTAAACATGACATTCTGCTTGGCAGCACAATGCAGAAATTAAAATTTGAATGTTGTAATCATTTACTTAAGAATGCCATCTGAATTTCATGGTTTGTAAAAGAGCAATCTAAAAACTAAAATTAAAATTCATGCTTACAGGTTTGCAATAGCACATTATACATTCAAAATTATGTAGGTTTATAATTAATTCTAAAAATCATCTAGTTTAGATATCATCGGCTACCTAATGTTAAACAGCTAAATGACACATCATTGTTAATAATATATCTAACTTTTGATTGATTGATTGAACTTGTCCGAGTGAAATATTCATACAAACAAGATATTCAAAACAGTTTTTTTCTCCAAAAACCATCCAAGATCCCAAATTCGATTTCAATTTTAAAATAGCCATTAGTCTTTGATGTGCTGCTAAAATTGATTACTATGTGCTTTTTTCTGTTAGAAATATTCTGCAAGATTTTCTGGGAAAAGAATGTGAGAAGGTATTAATCAACCCTTCCCTTGCAATTCTTAAAAGCTTTATGATATTAGCTGATAGTAGTGGTTCAGTTAATGTGGATGGCTCACTGATTGGCAAGCTAAATGGCTAAAAGACCAATTTTCATCAGATTCAGTCAAATTTACTCATCTTGACTCTTCATTTATTCATCTTGGTTCATACTGAAATATAATACTGTGAATAATATTTGATTTCCATATTTTGTTTGGTGAAACAAGTAGACGTTATTAAAAAGTAGTCAGTAATTAATAACATTCACTCATTAATTTTCCATTTTTCCATACCACTTATACTGTGTAAGTTCAAAGGGGCCCTGAAGCCTATCCCAGGGAGCTTAAGACATGAGGCGGAGAATGCCCTGGATGGGATGCCAACCCATCACATGCCACAAGTGTACACACAGGGGTAGCTCAGTGGTTAGGGTACTGGCCTACAGTTTGGAAGGTCTCAGGGTCAAATCCCATGACCAACATGCCAAAAAGTTACCAGTTTTGGGCCCTTAATTCTCAACTACTCAGATGAGATAAAAATGTAAGCTGCTCTGGTTAAAGGCGTCTGCCAAATACCTAAACATAGTCATACACCTTGGCCACTATAAGTCTTTGGATTGTGGGGAGAACTCTGAGGAAAGCCACAAAACATGTGGAAAGTATGCACTTGAGATTTAAACCCAGAATCCTGGAGGTGCAAGGCCACAGTGATACATATTTTAGCGTGTGGAGATAAGAAAAATAAAAATTTGACAGGTTGTTTACTTGATTGTCGTTGTCTTCTCATTATCTACACTGCTTTATCCTGTATACAGGGTCGCGAGGGCCCTGGAGCCTATCCCAGGAGACTTAGGGAACGAGCCAGGGAACACCCTGGACAGGGTGCCAATCCATCTCAGGGCACACTGCCCAGCACACCACTGGCACCAAAATACCTGTTATTGAACACCTTCACCACAGCACAGAGCTCACAGAATTATTAGAGACTCATTCCACCCACATTACAAACTTGTTGACCTCCTTCCATCCAAGAGAAGGTACAGGAACATTCACACTAGGCACTAGTACCAGCAGTTCATGTCCAGCTTCTTTCCCACAACCATCACACCGCTCTACACTCTACTGTTAAACCAATTAACTCTTCTTATTTAACCTGCACCATATAATTTGCACAATGCCTATATCTGCACTGGTGTATATACACTACTATTTACACTACTGGTAGATGCTGAACTGCATTTTTTTGCTGTACTATGCAATGACCTGCATATCTTTAAACTGGGGGAGGAAACCAGAGTAGAAGAAATCGACCAAGCACGGGGAGAACATGAAAACAGACCCAACCCAGACCCTGGAGGTGCAAGGCAACAGTGCTAAAGACTATGCCACTGTGCACTGTTTCAGATGATATGTGGTGTATTGGTTAGTCCTGTCGCTTTGCATCTCCAGGGTCCAGGTTGTATTCCTGCCTTGGGTCTGTTTTCATGTTCTCACCATGCTTGGTGGGTTTCTTCCTGCTTTCCTCCCAAAGTCCAAAGACAGACAAAATTCGTGTGTGGCGCCTGAAATGGATTGGCACCTGTCCAGGGTGTACCCCGCCTCGTGCCCTAAGTCTCCTTAGATAGAGTCCAGGACCACCTCCGTGACTCTGTATACAGGATAAAGCAGTATAGACCATGAGTGAGTGGATTGAACATTATGTTGAATGTTTAGAGCGTGTTCAAAAAAAAAAAATCTTTTGCCTATATATATATATATATATATATACACACACAAACACAGATGTTTGTATTTATCCCCCAATTTAATACACATTTCTATTGCCAAGATTAGAAAGAATCCCACCATTTGGCACATGACGGTCTACCATCTGGACCATCATGGCCTGTGTTTTAGCAGCTGGATAAGTTGGACAAGCTAGATTTTTTTTTCCTGCAGGGTCTACTAGCCGTCGTGTACTGAAGTAAATACGGCGCTTGTACTGTTGTTCTACCACGAAAGAAAAAAAAAATCCGATATGGAAAGATTAGCGTGTAGTATTTCCGCCGGTTCAGCTGAGATTTTTCCCCCCTGCTTCTTCTTTGAATCCGCCCATATTATTTGGGTGTCAGCCTTGTTCTGGTTGGAGGGAGGGGGGGACTGGTCATAGAGGTCCGATGCGTCACGTTTATCTGGGCCTTGTGGAGCCCCGCCGGCTGCGCGTCGTCCGAATGTGTTTGTTTTGGGTTTTTTCGCAGGACCGGAACCTTTATTTTCCCGCTTCCCTCTCGCGCATTCTGGATCCAGCCGGAAAATAAATAAGGTATCGAATCGGCGCGCGAGCAGAGAGAGAGAGAGAGAGAGAGAGAGAAAAGCCGCAGCTTACTCTAAGCACGACATGTTAGGACGGCGTGCCTGGTGTCGGTTTTCCCCTAGTAGCAGCAGCAGCAGCCGCGGTGTAGCCAGCCAGCCTACTGAAGTGCACAGAGCTAGGGATGGGTCTAAGCGCTATGCTGCTCGGATGCCATTGTGCTGAGAGATTTGTTTTTCCCTCCCGGTTTTTCCCACGCATTCCTAATTTCGTTCCTTTTTTTGTTTTTTGCATGCACTCTTTACTGTTTGTTAGCCTTGCCAGACGGTTAGAGCAAGGACATTAGCCAAGCTGGTGTATAAAAAAAACGAGCTGCTTGCTCCTGGTGTCTAATGCTATCAGCAGCTAGCTAAAGTTGCTAAAAAAAAAAAAAAAGAAGAAGAAGAAGGAAGAAAAACTAAAATGCTTCTTTGCATGAAATGCAATTTGTTCGTCTTGTTTGCATTGTTGCTTGCATCGCATTTCCTTTTATGCAATAGCTAAGGGTCTTATGAACACATTTAGGGATTTTTTTTTTTCCTTCCCCCCTCTAGCTGTTCTACTGTAGCAGGCTAGCTATACCAATCAGGGCAGCGTTTAACCCTGCATTTACATGAACTGAACAGTGTGCATTTGGTTTGTGATGTGCATTTTGAAAAAAAAAAAAAAAAAAGGACACAGTTTTGTTTGAACTCTTTATGGATTTCTATAAAGGCACTTAAATCTTAAAAAGCATCCTTGTTGATTTAAACTGCTTTCAAGTAAGCCGATGTTGTTTTTTCTCTTGCAGGTACACTGCTTGGTGATTTTACATGCGTTGTTCATATGATGTGACAAGACTTGTCCTTGGAGTCATAGACAACCTGCCATATTGGGAAATTTTAAATAACCAAGGTCCTGTGACAGCTGAAGCCATACATGTACAGTGGAAGGATGACCGAGGCATGGCAGCAGCATGCAGTGGCCCCTCCTCCTGTTGCACATCCTCTTCTCCAAGGGGCCGAAAACCCCCTCGGTAGTGCCGTGTATGGAATTGTCCTTCCGGCAGACCCCGCTTTACAGCAGCCGCAACACGGTCAGCACAGCCAACAGCATCCGGTGCCTGCTCAACAGCCGTCCCTGCAAGTCGGGAGCGAGGGCGGGCACAAATGTGGAGCGTGCGGCCATGATATATCTCACCTGGCGAATCCACACGAGCACCAGTGCATGGTGAGCCAGGACCGCTCGTTTCAGTGCACCCAGTGCATGAAGATCTTTAGCCAGGCCACTGATTTGCTGGAGCATCAGTGTGTCCAGGTAGAGCAGAAACCGTTTGTCTGTGGTGTGTGCAAAATGGGATTCTCACTTCTTACGTCTTTGGCGCAACATCACAACGAGCATTCGAATGGCAACAACCCTATGAAGTGCTCCATCTGTGAGAAAACATACAGGCCAGATTCTGCCTCCTCAACCCCCCAGCAGCCATCTACAGGTGAAACCTCCAGCAGTGGAGCAGCAATGGGCTCTTCTTCGTCCACTGCTTTTCAAAACTCAGACAGGCCCTACAAGTGTTCAGTGTGCTCGAAGGCTTTCCGACATCTATCTGAGCTCTCTCGGCATGAGAGAGTGCACACCGGCGAGAAACCTTACAAATGCAACACATGTGAAAAGAGCTTCAGCCAGGCGTCTCACCTGGCGCATCACCAGCGCACTCATAGTGCTGACCGCCCTTACAAATGCGCGGTCTGCGATAAGACCTTCAAGCATCGGCAGCACCTTGTGCGCCACATGTACGCCCACTCCGGCGAACACCTGTTCAAGTGCAACTTGTGTGAACTGCACTTCAAGGAATCGTCTGAGCTGCTGCACCACCAGTGCCAGCCCGCAGGGGAACGGCCGTTCCGTTGCACAACGTGTGGAAAGACCTTTAAACGGCCATCTGACCTCCGGCAGCACGAGCGCACCCACTCCGAAGAAAGACCTTTCCAATGTGAAGAGTGCCAGATGAGTTTCAAGCAGCAGTACGCTCTTGTTCGACACCGTCGCACTCACAAAAACCCAGCAGAGCGTCCTTTCAAGTGCAACCAGTGCGACAAGGGCTTCCTGCAACCGTCCCACCTTCTCTACCACCAGCATGTCCACGGAATCGAGAACCTTTTCAAATGCGCTGCTTGCCAGAAGGGCTTCAGACAGTCTGGGGAGCTGCTCAGGCACAAATGCGGAGAATCCGCCTCAGGCTCCAATGCACCTGAGAAACCGTACAAATGTGACGTATGCGGCAAGGGTTATAAAAAGTCATCCACCCTTCAGCGACACCAGAACTCCCACTGCACAGAAAAACCACTCAAATGCTCCTTGTGTGGTCGCCGCTTTCAGTCGTCGTCTGATTTTGTCCAGCATCACTGTGATCCCGCCCGTGAGAAACCAATGAAGTGCTCGGACTGCGAGAGGCGGTTTAAATATTCCTCGGAGCTCCAAAGACATCGCCGTGTCCATACAGGCGAAAAACCTTTTAAGTGCCCAACCTGCGACAAGGGATTCAAGCAGCGAGAGCATCTGGCCAAACATGGCATCGTCCATTCGCGGGAAGCCCAGTTTAAGTGTGTGTGGTGTGGAGAATGCTTCGGGGAGCTGGGGGCGCTGCAGGAGCACACAGTCCAACACACAGCAGAAGGAGGCGGCTATCCAGTAGCCCCGTGCATACAGTAGTGGTGCTCCAACAATGTTAGCCTCCCATCTTGTTTAACAAAGCCACGAATATATAGTGCTTATAGGAGAAACTTGCCGGTGTTCTAAATGTGCTATAATTTATTGAGGTTCATTTTAAGACTCACAGCCTGTGATATAGTTTTCAACTCTCAGTACCAGTACTTTCCAGCAAGGTCTTTAAACTGCTTGGGTTCAAAGTACAGGGGGAAAAAATGTCCAAAAAGTATGAAAGTTTGTAGGATATATGTTCTAGATTTTTTAGATCTTTCTCCAATATTTGAAATTTAAAATACTCTAAAATTCAAATGCAGTGCTGTTGTAAGTGTTTGTGACCAATTGCATTCTCACTATTTTAATATCAACAAGCTTAATTCAGTAATTTTTTGTTTAGGAGTGGTTCCTAACCTGAGAAGTTTCGCTGCGGCATGTGACAGACAGTGTTACTTTTTTTCCCCCTCCATCTTGTACAGTATATGTACAACCTCATGCTTTTTACCTGCCATAGTACTTGTATATATTAAGGCAGACTGCTCCGTATAGTAACCCTACCGTATAAACTTCAACGCCTAACCCATGATGTAACAGGGTATGTGTATGCATGAATAATCTTAAATCTCTATGTTAGCATTTTATGTTGTAAAATGTAACTGGTGCTTATTTGTATGTTGTCTTTTAGGCAAAAGAACAAAGTTAGTTCCTTTTGAAGTGATGCAAATGTATGTGACGAGTGTACGTGGTTAATTCAGTTTATCCCTGCAGTATCATGGCTATCCAGACAATTATGAGTAACACTAATACATTTATACAGTTTATAGTTCGGACTTATGTTTCAACAGCCCAGTAACAGCATGTCTGTCACAGCAATTAAAAAAACAAAACCCACAAACATACATAAGCTGGTGTTACTGCTTATGGATGTTCTTCAGTACTATTCAGAAATTTGTTTTGTAATGATTTAGTACAATTTAGTGTCTTTCTCCACCATACTGTAAACTATATGTCCATGATCATTCCTCTTTAAGGACAGTTATTAGTTTCTGACTGTGGATGTAGTAGGATTATTATTATTTTTTTTTACCTTTATGAGACTTTTTCCTCCTTTTTTTTTCTTTTTCGTTTATAGATGCCTTTGAAAAGTGTTAGTGATCTCCCACAAACATTAGTTTTCTAATTATCCTAATATTATATATATATATACATATATATATTATAAAAACACCTAGGAATTAAAAGCACCTTGGTTATGTCAAGCAACGCCACAAATTTTGTTAGATCCAGTTAGACAAAAATTTGCACTCTAATCAGCGTATCAATCAACTGTCCTATGGTGATCATAATTATTTGGATGATGCCGGGGCAGTCGAGCATCCTGTAGAGACGTAGTAGGAAACAACACTAATCTATTAAAGGTTTGTTAACGCTAACAAAGTAGTCGTGTTTAATTTTCAGGAACAAACCTATTAAAATTCTTGATTTCAATGTCCATTTCTTGTTACAGTTATAATAGGTAATTAATAAACTGAGGTAATTAATAAGAAATAGTAACCGGTTATCCTCAGGTCTAGTACCTGTAAACCATTCTCTAGTTTTTTTTGCTCATGTCAACATTTTAACATTTTTAAGTGTTTTTAAAGATGATGGAGCGACTGAAATATGTAAATATCTCTCTATATGTAATAATTTGTCCTATCTTTGCACTTGTATGTATTGTGATCTTAGGCTACATGGCATTAACCACAATAAATGTTTGCAAATATGTTTATATGTATGTTTTCACTCACTCACTCTCACTCATTCTCTATAACACTTTATCCTGGGGCCTGAAGCCTGTTCCTGGAGACTTAGGGCACAAGGCCGGGAACACCCTGGACGAGGTGCCAATCCATCGCAAGGCAAACATAAGCTGGTGTTACACTACGGGCAATTTGGGAAAGCCTCCATGAAAGGACTGTGGGAGGAAACTGGAGTGCCCGGAGGAAACTGACCAAGCATGGTGCAAGTTGACAGTGCTAACCTTTTAGGCCACCATGCTGTCTATATGTTTTTCTAATTCTAATTTCTATATGTTTTTCTAATTTCATAATTTTCAGTTAGTCCAGCACTATCCAGGTGTTGCAGAATTTTGTCTCTCTCTCTCTCTCTCTCTCTCTCTCTC
>JAQMYG010000007.1:23440180-23464290 GCA_030014215.1 Clariallabes teugelsi
GTACTGTATATATTTATATGTATGTACACACACACGGTAGCCTGGAAGCTTATTGAGCGCTTCCGGTTCTCCAGTCAAATCAGCAGCGTTGGGCAAATACGCAATGGTTCGTTATCTCCTACGTAAGTACACTAAATATGGTCAGGAATCCAGGGCTTGTGCCCCCTACGCAGTGCACTACGTATCCCCCAGGAAGGTGGATTGGGATTCGGCGTTTGATTCTGCGGTTTGAAACAGAAGGGGTGTGAGTGAGAGCTAGCTAAGCAGTGCAGGGGATCCCTCCACCCCCTTGACGGAACATTTGGGAAAAAGCTCAAGACGAATATTACTGATATTATTATAAATATACATAAAAATATTTTATCGAAGCCGTGTATTTGATGCGTATCTGGCAACCTTCTTGCGTTTTGAAATAACTGATATTTTGGATAAAACCGGTTTGAACTGACGTTAGGAGGGTCGCGAGACGTTGTCGTTGACGAATCGAGCTAGTTTGTTAGCTAGCTATCCACCCGTGTGTATGTATGTGTGTGTGTGTGTTAGCTTACAGTGGTTATATACCATGATGCGGATTAAAACCTATTTAGTTATTTAAAGAAATATCAGTCCAACTGGTCTGTATATTAACGTAAAATTTGTCTTAGCTAGCAATAATAGCTAAGTGCTAGCCAGACTTAACGTTAATTCTACGTTATAGTGACTGAGTAAGGTGAGCAACGCACAGTATAAATAAATACATAGTAATTAACGTATCGTCATAGATAAAAAAAATAATAAGCTATAACCGTTTGTAATGGTTTACATAAAAACAAGTTAGTAACGTTAAATGCGTAGCGAGCCGTGCGCTAAGCTGACTAGCAGGCTTCGCAGGTGACATGTTTGTGCATGTGCGTGTCGCGTAGCGATCCAGCTGTTCATCACGCATCAGTAAATCGTAACGTGTCTACGCAGCCAGCTATGCGATCTCGGCGAAATGTTTCCTAGCAAGTGTTCTTAAGCTGGCGCTGTGTCAGAAAGTGTGCAGGCTGCTTTCCGGCACACTCGGACACTCCTTATCAGGACCGAACAGGAGGTCATGGTCCCAGCTGCATTGCGGCCCTGTTTCACCGGAGAGACCAGGCGCACATTGCTACAGTGAACCAGGCTGTACCCAGAGCTGCGAGAAGACAAGACCAGCTTTGCGGAGTCGTGTAGGTAGTGCTGTGGTCGGTGGGGTAAAGGCAGACCCGTCATCGCCCATGCCCGCCATGCCTGGTCCGGCGGCCAGCAAAGCGCGGGTGTACGCTGATGTGAACACTCTGAAGAGCAAGGATTACTGGGACTATGAAGCACACGTGCCTACCTGGAGGTACACTGCATTTATATAAACTGTTGCTATAAAGGTTTCCCACTTTGTCCTAAACATATTCTTGTCTTTCTTACTCCACAGAAACCTCATCCAACAAATCAGCTTAATGTTGGCTAAAAAAAAGCCAGTGACAGATTTTTTAAAGACTGTGCAATAAGTGGTCTTTGTTTTGATCAGAGGTTATCTATTTGTTTGGTTTTGTTTTGTACAGAGAGGGGAAAGACGTACAGCATATTACATCTTGCTGTATACACACCTGTAACTGCACCCCATTTATGTAAAAATACACGTCTCTATACACTACATGAGGGACATACTTTGTGTATGTGTAGTGCAGACATATTTGCTGTTCCTGTCCATCTGAATGTTTATGTCTGAATATGAGCAGGGTAGAGTGAGACAGTTGTCCAGGGATGGGGGAGTTTTGATATAGTGGTGACCTGTAAAAAAAAAAATCTATAATTAATTTGTGCACATCTCGACTACAGTTTTCCTGCTTTATTTCCTTCAGGATTTGAAGGCCATCACTAGTGTAATAAAAAAGTAGCAAAAAGTAAACATTCAAAACAGGTGTCACTGATCTAAACAAAACATAAGGGTTCAGAGTCTTTCTGGAGTTGAATGAATGTATATGGAAATCTTTAAATTATGCATGACAGAGGGTTCTTCAAGAACTGAGGGGTTCTTCAGTCCTGGTCATGCTTTGGTTCCCAAAGTTGGGTGCAGGAATAGGGATATGTCAAGCTCTAATTTTTGGATTGTTTTGGAAGCCTGTAAATCATACTGCAAATAATAATGCATATAAATATATTGATTCTAAATTAATCTAGCTATTATATCTAGCTTTAATCAATACTGTGCCTATTTTAGCTTGTAAAAAATGTACCTTCACATTTAGAGGCCTCTGACTATATACTGTATCCGGTATTTATATTCTTATTTTTTTGTATTTCATTTCCATGTCAGCAACCAAGATGATTACCAGTTGGTTCGGAAGCTTGGAAGAGGCAAATATAGCGAAGTGTTCGAAGCCATCAACATCAACAGCAGTGACAGGGTGGTGGTGAAAATACTCAAGGTGAGATGTAGAGCTGTGTTTCTTAAAATGGGCTCGAGATTTTCTTTAATCATGTGATGAGATTTCTGTCAACTCTGAGAAATAAAACACTTGTGCTGGAATGTGCTGTTATTGCAAACAAAACAAGGTCGTGAGATGCAGCCCCAAAGCGTGGTCACTGTTGATTATTTTCCCATAACAGCATGCACAGAAGTGTCTTATTTCTTAAACACCTTAAGAATTTTACAATGCAAAGTTAATTTATTAACAAACAGCATAAATATATTAGGTTTGCTGTTAAACATTTGCGAGATGATTTCCTTTTTTATGTAGATCATCCACCCAACGAATCCCTGTGGATGTGTTGTTACTATGGAAACGCTAATGTGTTAGAATGAGTGCATTAATATTGACATGTGATTCGACTCCCAGCCCACACTGTTTTTATAACTGACCAATCAGAATAGAGAATTTAATGCTGTTGTGGGATAATTATTGTTATTGTTTAGATATTAAAGAAAGTCTCAGACCCCTGAGATAGCTGCTATTGCTAATGAGTAATTACGTACTTATTAAAGATCTAAACACTTCTGGTAGAATTAAAGTTGTTAACAGGAAGTTGTTCATCTCCTAATCTAAAGCCAAACAACATAAAACAATTTACAGCATTAAGAATGTCAGTTTGATGTAATTGTATGCTTGATTCCAGTCAATATGAGGACAAAACATTTAAAATAAAAAATCAATAATCCTTAGAAGTATAATGTTAAAAATATTTAAAGAATAAATATTTGAGTAGCTGTATGTTCTCAAAAATTTTCAAGGGCTGCTTTGAAAGTAAACAGTAAAGTGCGCAAGGGATTTCGCTCTTGGCTTCTTTCTCATGCTGGTGCCATCACTTTTGCAGCCTGTCAAGAAGAAGAAGATCAAGCGTGAGATCAAAATCCTGGAAAACTTAAGAGGAGGAACCAACATCATTCGCCTTGTGGACACAGTCAAGGATCCTGTGGTACGTTTCTGTCACAACATCTCTCAATCTTGCTGACAAGTCTGAGTGTAGTATAGATACATAAATGATTGACTAAATAAAGTTATTTGTACTTATTCCAGTCTAGAACACCAGCTCTTGTCTTTGAGTGCATCAACAACACAGATTTTAAGGTATGATTTAATTTTTTTAATGTATGTTATGGCTTTTAAAATGTGTAAACTGTGAGCTTCATAAAAGTTTCAATTCAACTCAATACTGAAAGAAAGTATTTAAAATATACTTCACTGTTTGGTAGACGTAGCTTACATTTGAATTTTTATTTACAGGATCTCTACCAGAGATTAACAGATTTTGATATTCGTTTCTACTTGTATGAACTTCTTAAGGTAAGAGTGGCACAATACCTTTAACTTGCCCTATTGTTAGCTCTATCCATAATCTTGCTGAATGTAATTTTTGGTTTATTTGCAGGCTCTAGATTACTCTCACAGCATGGGGATCATGCATCGGGATGTAAAGCCTCATAACGTGATGATAGATCACCAAATGAGAAAGGTAACCTGTGTAATATATTTTCAATCTTGAAAGTAACTGGTAATTAGAATGCAGCTAAGTTTACAGAATAGATGATATTGTATCACAGCTAAGAGGGGAAAAACATTTTGTAACATGGGATATGCTGCACTGGTCTTCACTATGCACAGAAAGTTAGTACAGTGAAACTTCGGATTGCGAGTAACGTGGTTTGCGAGTGTTCTGCAAGACAAGCAAAGATTTATCTCTTGTGCTGCGGAATTGTGGGTAATTGTCTCCCCTGCAGTGCGCGTCTCTCACTGGAATAATCAACATCCGTGCTTGCGTGCACTGTGACCACGTGTATGTGCGTTAAACATATTTTATTTTGTGTCTGTATGCGTGTGTGTACAGCGCGCATGTAAAGCAAAAGCAAGAGGTTAAAGATCCATTTTCTCTCTCTGTATCAGCCTGCTCTTTGTGTCTGTGTGTGCTCGCGTCATTGGACACCGTGCCACACATACACAGTGCCTGCACGCACAAACGGAAACACTTATCTGTCGGGATTTATTTTTACTTTTTCTTAAAGGTAAAGTGCAGGTTAATTTGTTTTATTTTTACTTTATATTTTGTGTTAATTATTTTTATGTATTATCGATTTGGTTTACGAGTGTTTTGAAATATGATCCCGCTTCCGAAACGAAATTATGCTCGTAATCCAAGGTTCTATTGTATTTGGTTTAGGACATAGTCCATGTATTTGATACCAGCAATTGTTCATTATTACATAACAACAACAATAACAACAACAACAACAACAATGAAGTATATAGTATATAGTCTGTCATATTAGCTAATTGATATTATTTTGTTCTCCAGCTTGTCAAATGTGATTCACATTAGTGAAAAGCCAGACAAAGAGGATAAAAAGAGAGAGCAGACAGACAAACAGACAGAAGCACTCCTTCTCAAATGATATAACCAAATTTTAAAAGAAACCCCTATTGTTACATTACTAACCAGTTATCCTTAGTCCTCCAGGTAAATTAACTACAGAAATATATTTAGCATTTACACAACGAGGACAAATCATCTGATTGCCATTTACTGATCCACTAAATTACTGACTTCGTTGTTCAGCAAGAGAAAAGCTAATCCCCCAGTCCTGAATGTTTTTTTTTCCCTTTTGTACTTTAATATCAATTGACCTCTTTTATCCTTTTACTTCTCTGTCTCCCTTGATTGGCTGCTAGCTCTTGTCTGTCACTGATACTTATTTCAACCTTAAAGGTGTGGAGTGATGAAATGAGATGTATCTGAGCCTGATTCAGTGCTGTCTATTACAGAATTGTCAGGGTGACTCACAACAACCCACGAACAGCAGATTATATTTTTAGTATTTTATCATCACTTGTCCAAGGAACCTTATTTTTTTTTAGCCCCTCCATTTTAGCAGATGAATCCTACACAGAGTGTAATGTATGTAATGCTTTGTATGTCTGTGTGCGATTTAGTTGCGCCTGATAGACTGGGGCCTTGCTGAGTTCTATCATCCAGCACAAGAATATAACGTAAGGGTGGCGTCGAGATCATATAAGGGGCCAGAGCTGCTGGTTGATTATCAGGTATAGAGTATACACATTACTGAAAATTTTTGTATTTTTATTTATTTATTTACATATTCTTTGGTACTGTATTTCCTTAATATCATAAACAAACTCGGTTATTACCTTCTTTGCAGATGTATGATTACAGTTTAGACATGTGGAGCCTGGGCTGCATGCTGGCCAGTATGATTTTTCAGAAAGAGCCCTTTTTCCATGGCCAGGACAATTATGATCAGGTAGGTACAAGTAGGCAAAGCTTACACATCATAGTATCTAAATCTTCTCAATAGAGAAGTTATTTAACTGTGTGTGCTTTTTAAAAAAATTATTATTATTGCCCCCACAGCTTGTTCGTATTGCGAAGGTCCTCGGGACTGAAGAGCTTTACAGCTACCTTAATAAGTATCACATTGAACTGGACACACGTTTCAAAGACCTGCTTGGACAGTGAGTTCAAGTCCAAATTTTTTATATTGTGTAGGTTAATATTTAACTTGTATGTACAGTAACACTCAAAACACACCTTCTAATCCAGTGTTTTTTGTTTTGTGACTTATTTTCTACATTCTACAACAATACTGGATTTTTTTTTTTTCAAAACTATGTAATAACACATATGACATTAGGTAATTAAGTAAAAACAACAGTCAGGAGTTATTTTAAGTTCAGCTCTTGCAAGAACAGTGTTGTCAAGTGCATTTGCAAAACCCATCAAGCACCATTATGAAACTGGCTCTCATGAAGACCATCCGGCAAGACCAAAACTTACCTCTGCTGCAGAGTTACCAGCCTAAAAATCACCAATTAACAGCAACTCAGATAATAGCAGTTATGAAGGCTTTACAGAGCATAAGTAGCAGACACATCTCAATATCAACTGGTCAAAGGAGATTATTGCATGTTTTGGATGTCTTCAGCATTTTTCTGCAATGTAGTAAAAAGCAGGAAAGATCATAGAATTAGAAGGTGTGTCCAAACTATTGACTGGTACTGTAAGCGGCTTTGTCATAATAGCAGAAATTTGTTTTTTATACTAATAGCAGATAACTTCACAAAAAAGTAACATTTGACCAAAGATAAATGCACAGAAACATTTAAAATTCTGATTAATGCTGAATTTAGATTTTCGTTTATGCATTTTTTCCAATACTTTTAATAGCAATAATATTATAAAGTAATACACAATAAAAGCAGTTAGTTTATTTCTGAACATTGCTTTTAATTTGGAAAAGTTCCCCATTGTTGCTGTCTTATTACATTGTACAGTGAAATAAGTGTCTCCTTATCTAGTACACTTTCTAGTATTTTTGAATAGTTAATCATTTTAATTGATTACCACATAATTATGTAATATTATAATTGTAGTAAACCTTCAAATGCTCAAGGGACTATATGTAGAAGGTGTGTAGCATCCATTAAAACTCAATGAAGATTATACAATTGTCTGGATGTTCGCTGCATTTAAAATGACCAAGGCGGTACTTTGGCTGTACTTTGCAATAAGATGAGGAAGCAAGAGGAGAAATGATGAGTATTTACCTGTTTTCAATATAGAGATATAACATATAGCATTTCTTGTCTAGTTATTACTTCACTAATTATTTTTTCCACTATCACAGGTTTATTGCACCTTACAGTCAGAATAGACTTGATTTTTTAAATGCAGTATTTTGTGTATTTAAAACTATACAGTCAAATAATTTACTATGTTGGATTATTAAAATTTTAACTTGTTCAAGTCTATATGGAAAGTAGGGAAGCATCAATACTTATCTTGGTAATCAGGGACCCATTTAGTACCACCCAATTTTGCTTGTGAAGAAAGGCTCTGATGCCATGTTTGTGACTTAATCCTAATATACATTGTCACACTAATGACAGTATTATAGGATTAATGATGGCAATCAAGACTGCAAACTGCTCTGTGGAATAGCACACTGAATAGCACGCAGGCTCTGTGGGGGGAAAAAAAACAAAGGGAGGATTTACAGCATTTTCCTCCTATACAAGGAATCTGAGAAAACATCTTAATGCAAAAACTCAAAACCAGAACTAACAATAAAACCAATGTGAGTGCGTGCAGATTCTAACGCAGGCATGCTGGGCTTCTAACACACGAGTTTTGACTCTGCACTCACTCTTTTGAGACTTGTGTAACGTCAATCACTAGCAAGGCAACAAAACCGATTTCTATAGGCAGTGCTAGGTGATCGAACGTCCCGGAGCTTTTTTGTTCTTGTATTGTTCTAAAGAATTTGTCATGACCCCAATTGCCCTCATTCCAAGCTCAACAAATGTTGAAGGTAAGAGCTTTCCTTCCCATTGACGTCACTTCCACTGAAGCTTCAGCTTAATTTCCTTGCCTGGCATATTGAATGGTCATTTCCTACCAAAATTACTCATTCTCCTGCTGAATGTTATGTAACATGGTAACATAACCATCCTACCAAGCCAGTGCACTGATGAAAACTGCTTGCACCAGTCGAATATGGGTATTGCAATAAACACAAAAAACATACTTTACTAACAGCTATAGAAACATGCTTTTTTGAACTGAAATAAAACCATCTTTTCATATTCAATCCAAGGTAAGTAATGTAGGTTCTGACGTGTTATTAAATGTTCCCCAATTTTGTTACAATTTGAAACTTAATTTTATGTAGCCTATTCTTTATAACGTTTTCTCACTTAATAACCAAGTGCACCATTTATATTGTTAAAATACAATATAAATTAAAATGCAACAGTTTAACATTTAACTTTAATTTAAATATATTTTTTACTGAGTATTTCCGTTATCATCCTTTTAAATAGACTCTTTCAAATAATTCACTTTTATCACATGGGATGAAAATGTTTAATTAGTTTAGAGTTCACCACCCGTAGGATTATAAAGAAATGGCTGGAAGAATGTGAGTGCGTGCAGATTCTAACGCAGGCATGCTGGGCTTCTAACACACACGAGTTTTGACTCTGCACTCACTCTGTTTTGAGACTTGTGTAATGAATGGGTTTAAAATTTGCTCACAGAGTTTGGGGGAAGAAGGCTGATCCGAGGCTTTTAATGCACGCAACGTATGATATTGTCTATGCGATTCTGTTTCGTCACGGTACAGAATCTCTTGTATCTAAGGCTGATCGGATGATCATTGGTCATGGCCAGTCAAGCTAAAAACCAGTTAATTTTGGTCACTGGCTGATCGACAGGTTCATCTCTATTAAAAAACAGTTTTTACATCAATTTTGTAGTCAGTGTGGCGATACATGAATGGCCACACAAAAGAATCGAGATTCATAACTCAGTCAATCTCCCTGAATAATTAATACTAAGTTGGTTACTCGTTTTGGTATCAGTGAGCACTGTGCGTATGTATTCATACTTGGGCTGAGCAGTGAATATGTGCTCATACTTGGGCTAAGCAGTGAATATGTACTCATACTTACTTGGTCTGAAAACAAGAAATAGTATTGATGCATCTCTCCTTCTTAGATGTTTAATCACTATAACATTTAATTGATTAATGACACCATTTCTGGATGCGCACTGCATATGGGTAGTGATATTCGCCCATTTTTCATTTCACTCTAGGCAAACGCGAAAGCGCTGGGAGCACTTTGTGCAGCCGGAGAATCAGCACTTGGTGAGCCCTGAAGCTCTGGATTTGCTGGATAAGCTGCTGCGTTATGACCATCAACAGAGATTGACTGCTCAGGAGGCCATGGAGCACCCCTACTTCTGTGAGTCCAAGAGTGCTGTTTGTTTGTTTTTTCTTCTTTAACTACTTGCTTTTTCTTTAAGCATCAGAGCATTTACACCAATGTGAATCTTTTCCTTCACATTTTAATAAAGGCGCTCCTTCATTGCAAGTCTGTGTCTCAGACTCAGTGCCATATTTATGTGTACAGATCCTGTGCTGAAAGGACAGCCTCTCTCAAACTCAGATGGCACCCTGGCAATAAGCAGTTCAACTGCGACATGATGAGCTAAAAGTAAAAGGTACAGTTATTTCCAGTCAGTGGTTAAAATTTTGAAGCATGTATATGAAAAAATAAATAAACAATTATGTAAATATCTGCTATTAAGTAAATCTTTATTCCTTTTTTTTTTCCCCTTTAGGAAAACCTTTTTACCTCAGTGTTTGGCAGAGACCCTGCGTTTCAGGTGTAAAGCTTCACTCTACTGAAGCAAGAAGTAATTTAGTATCACAAGACATGTACAGAAAACTGAAACACACCGGGCTGGCCGACTCCCTCTCGTTTATTCACTTTGTATTAGTGCTGCTTGCCACAGTTACTTAGATACCAAAAAACAGTGGTATTCTGTATGTCCCCTTCTTTCCTCTTTTAAGTTAAAGATCTCTCTTTAAAAACAAAAACAACAAAAAAAAACAACAAAAGCTAACAAAATACATTACAGAATTATAAGTGATTATATATTGTGGTTGGGAAAGAATGCCTGCTCTTTCCCTGTGACTCTCAGGCTCTACATGACTGCTGTGGGCTCAGGATCCAGGTTGCATTATGTGCTGGAAAGATTGTCATGGTCAGTTAATTTGCCCTGCTGAAATGAGTGCAAATTCTAAATTATTATTATTATTATTATTATTGAGTATGAAGGCTTTTCTGCGATCTGTTGAAAATATGATATATTAAATAAGAGATACTTCTTTTTAACCAGTCTGACATGTGGGTGTGTATTTTTAATATATAACTGCGGGTAAATAAGGACAGCTGTGCTTCTATTATGAGACTGGATGGCTTCTGGGACCTAATTTAAGACTAGTCATGTGCTCGATGTAGGCCCGTGATCTAAATTAAGCCCAATGTAATCATTGGTGGGATTCTGGGATTTATTTTAGCCAGATGTTTAACAACTGCAGATGTTTTCTTCATCTAAAATCCATCAGAAAACCAACCCCTAATACAAATGAGTGCTAAAGTTTGCATCCCCCTGATTACAGGTTTTCAACTATAGTTTTGGAGGACCCCTGTCCTGGAAATTTTTTATATTTTCTCAGTGTCTTTAACAAATCAGCTACGTAATAAACAGCCGTTTTTTATTGAAGTGAGTGTAAAAGCAAGGAAAACACTAAAATGTCCTTCAGAAGGAAGAAGTTGGAAAAAAAGTCAATTATAGAAGGAACAAAATGGTTTTTACATACTGTATGTTTCTTCATTACTTCAATTAATATTTATTATAATTATGTTTGTCATAGATGAATTATAAAATTGTTTGCAGTTTGCAGACTAGACGTTACGCCATAACATTTGTGGTTCAGTACTGCCCAAAGCAACACTTTTTAACTACACCATGCGAAATCTATGACATGCTCAAACAGCTCTGATCAAATGGAAACTAGTTTATGGAGCATTTAACCATAATTATCATGCAATTTTTTTTGCATTTAAATTTTCTCTTTATAAAAGATTCATTCCTTTTTTATGTCAGAGTGATTCTGTCTAGCCACTGTCATGTGCAAGATGTTTGCACCCCCATGACAAAATGAAAAATGTAACTACAAACAACTGTAGGTTTCAATCATGTTTTTCCATTTGGCAAATATTTTGTTATTTTTGTGTATATATACTGTATACACAAACACTGATATACCTATAATATACATGTCAAGTGACTTTTATTGTTGGTTCAACCATATGCAGCTGGTACAGTACTCACTAAAACAAAACACCATTTCCCCCTGGGAACATGGTGCTACCTAAAACAATACGGAACTACACGAGACAACACAAACTAAAATAGACTACAAGACTAGACTACATAAAGGACAGTACAATTATAACTAAAACCAAAGCAGTCGGTGCAGAAAAAAGCCAAGACAAAGTTTATATGGCAAATAAAGTGCAGAAGGTATTGTAGTATGATAAAGTAAATTATAAATATAAGGTAAATTATAAATCTAACATTGAATAGCAGAAATAATTCATATGGTCAATATGGTACATTTATTTTATTTAGGTACAGTAGCAAAACCAAAAAACTCTTTTGTGGGTGATGTCACTAGTAGTACATGTCAGACTATATACGAGTCTAATGGCTTTGGGGAATAAACAGTTACATAGTGTGACCGTTTGCGTAAAGAATGCATTGGCCCATCCATGATACTGGAGAATTTGCAGATGCAGCATGTGGTGTAAATGCGTATGCTGGTAGAAGAGAGACCTCGATCACCCTCTGAGCTGTCCTTACTATCTGCTCCAGGGTCTTGTGATCCGAGGAGCTAGAATTCCCAAACCAGGCAATGATATAGCTGTTTGAGATTGTCTCTGAAGTTTCTCTGTAGAATATGTTGAGAATGGCAGGTGGAACACGGGCTTTTGTCAGCATTTGCAGTAAGTAAAGACGCTGCAGAGCTTTCCTGGCTATCAAGCTGATGTCGAGGCACCAACTGATGTTCTCCAGGTAATTGCTGAGGAATTTTGGTGTTCTTGATGATCTCCACAGAGAAGCCGTCGTTGTTCAGTGTAGGGAGGTTGTTCTTTTCTCTCCTGAAGTCAACATCCATGTCTTTATTCTTGTCTATGTTCAGAGGCAGTTTGTTGGCCCTGCACCAATCTGTTATGCTGTATGCTGACTCATCTGCCTCATCGTGTGGTGATGAGATCCACCATGTTTGTGTCATCGGCAAACTTGATGTGATTCGACCCATGCATTGCTGCACAGTCAGGAGTCAGGAGTCAGCAGAGCGGACAGCAGCAGACTGAACACACAGACTGGGGTCCCTGGTGTTTAATGTGGTGGTGTTGGAAATGATGATCCTGACTGACTGACATGTGTCAGAGTCAGGACGTCAAGGTTCCAGTTGCAGAGGGAGGTGTTCAGGCTCTGCTTTGCAATTGGTTGCCTGTCTTTTTGTATAGCAGAACTCCCTGCCTAACTCTTAATACAAAGAAAAAGATTTGTAAGGTTAAGTATCTTAGGCCTTGTTTACGCTAAGTTGTACTTCCTTCATCGTCAGCCAAATACACTCCCTGTTTGGTAATTGGAGTGTATCACAGATGAGAAATGTAAAAAGTAGATCTGATAAGTATTAAGTTTTGTCTTAAAACCTCTCCAGCGCGTTAAAATTCATTTATACCACTTCAACGCTGTTATTTCAGCTGTGAAAATATTAAGTGATCCCAGTAAAATGTTCAGTTTAGCTTTTCTGATCAATATCTATTGGTGCAGACGTTTAAGTAAGTAGCTTATTCATAGCTTATTTTAAAGCAGATTATTAAATCTGTCTCATTTTCTCATCATTTTGATTTCACTTATGGTGCAGAGGGAATTGTGCCAGGGGGGCATTTTAATGTCGGGTATTTTACACGCTCTCACCTCGGACTGCTGCAGATGTTTGCTCTAATGACCCATTTTCTCTCATAGTGGTGCTTCACATTACTGCTTTTTATTAGCACCATGTTTTTAAACCTCCCACAGTAAGAATCAGCATACATTAATCTGTCGATTCATCTTTTCAGGTCCTCTGATGTATGAAATGTAAAGATATCATGGAAAGATCGAGTTCTGACCTTTCTTTTATTTATATAGATAACCCTTAAATTAAGTTTTTATTGCTGCCAGTTTAAAGCAATAATAGGATGGGGGTTTGCAAACTTTTGCACTCAACTATACAATACAATAAGAATGAGAACTTGTGCTGTCTTAATATACTTCACTTTCTCCATATTTATTACCATAAAACAGAAACAGCCATGAGTTCAGCGCAGCATTTTAATAAATAATATGAAAATTGCTGATTATTTAAAGACATGAAATGTGCAATATTCATGCAATACAGAAGATGAGTACTACGGATTAAACGTGTAAATTTAAGCATTTTACAAACAGATGACCACTACAGATGAGTTCCGAACCCATCTAAGGCACATCCAAATCACTTTGTTGCATCTCATCCTGAGTCCATTACAGGCCCTGTGTGAACATGTGACAGCGGAGGAGCTGCAGGTAGCTGACGTTTGAACAGGATTAAGACAAATGTTGCATCGGCAACAGACTACACATGCACTCTAAATACAGTCAGGACATATTTAACCGTAATGAATGCCAGTTTCCTGTCTTGATATACAATACTAATCAAGTCAATTGCACTTATTTTAAAGCATGTATCTGATGCTGTTTGACGTTTTCCAGTGGTCATTGGTACCCTTTTTGAAACACTAAGGCGTATAATGTCTAGGGA
The DNA here is from genome assembly GCA_030014215.1 of Clariallabes teugelsi. Classification (NCBI taxonomy): domain Eukaryota; kingdom Metazoa; phylum Chordata; class Actinopteri; order Siluriformes; family Clariidae; genus Clariallabes; species Clariallabes teugelsi. Next base: position 23,453,898 of record JAQMYG010000007.1, read on the forward strand.
TGCATCGACACCGATACTAAATCGAGTACTGGTCAATACCGTGCTCGCTTGCTGGTACTCTTAAAAAAGAAAGAAATGCCAATACCCAATACTGCATAAGACAATGTAATGTAAAGCCTAGCGTAGTCTATTTGTCATACTAAAGAACAGATGTCAGAAAGTGACAGCAATCTGGATGTGCTCCATATGAATGATGGCAATCACAAAAAGGCAGACTGCAAACTGTGTTCTCTGAAAACATCAAGAGGAGGAACTATATTGTCATCCTGCAATACAAGTAGCCCGATAAAACATCGTATGGCATATAAACAGGATCTTAAACGAGAGCAGGGAAAGTGAGATCAAGAAGCCATAAATTGTGCACACACAAAGTGTGGATCCATGAAGCAAGCGTGCAGAAAAGGTTTTGCATGTGAGACTTGAGGCGTGATCAGTTCTGTAAGCAGTGATATGATGCTCTGAGATATACATGCTTCCTTTCATCAGGGTGTGGAGGGTCTGGGCACAATTCATGGCACATTACCAGCTTTTTTATTGACCAGGCTTGCTGATACTGCTCTGTGTTTGCCGGTGAGCAACCCACGTGCTCCCTATTAAACATTTTTAAAAATCTAACTCACATACATGATGGCAAGCAAGGCAAGCGTAGCTATCGTTCATGATGCCTCTAATGTAATTGTGTAACATTAAGTAGCTTACTAGTTTTTGGTATCTGTCTCAGTATGATAAAAAAAAAAAATTAATAATAAAAATAAAAGATATCGATGCATCCCTAATGATAACAAATTGAGTTATTTAGCGCAAACAACACAAACATTCAGTTTCCATTATGAATACATGAGGTAAAAATAAACGAATAAATACTTGCATAAATACAGACAGTGGTTTAAAAAGCTCTAGCGGTGACTAAAACGGCATCACATGAACAACACTAAGATGCAGTGCTTATCACAGAGGTAAAAGAAGTGTGTATACAAATCGGCGAATTGCTACTCGAGTGCTTATCTACATCAAGTCATTGAAATATCATGGAAACTTAACTATAAAAAGTAATGAAGAAACCCTAAATCTTCCGCTGGCCTCCAATAATTAGGCTACAATATTTAGATCATATTGCAGAGGTTGATATATTATTGGTTCAGAGAAATTGGTGATCATCTCTGTAACTGTAAACTCTTAGGAAATGCTGGCACTTAAAAGAAAATGTTCAAACTGTAACAATATTAATATGATTAAGTAAATCATTTGGGTTTGTCCTATGTGAATTTTCCCAGATGCTGATGCCATCCAGCCTTAACCTTTTTTAAAAAAAATTTTTTTTAACTGGGTCGCACCTGGGAATGACCGAATGACCAAATGCTAACTTGGACACAGAAAAAAAAAAACGTTCCTGTTTAACCAAACCCGAACTCATCCTTACGGAATGAGCTCTTGTAGCTCAGCATCGTTCAGTTCGTTAGTCACGATGATGTGGTCGAGCTGCTGCAGGTAACGTTCTTGGTCTTGCATGAAGTGAGGGATCCTGGTTCTCCGCAGGACAGCAAGATGACGAAGTCTTTCCACGTCTTCGTAGGACACCTACAGGCGAGATTTGCAGATGCGAGAAGTGTTAGTGTTAGACTGATATGAACCATACAGACAGTGTACTGAATTCAAAATCCAACTGACCTTGCCCAGACAGGCTAGCATCTTGAAATCGATGTTTCTCCTGTGGCACAAGATCCTAAGAATCCCATCCAGGTAGACTTGATCTTTACTGAAACAGCCTGTAGAACAGCAACACATTACAACATTAGATTTGAAACGTGTTTTACCACATAGTCCATGCTGTCTGGGTTTGTTTCAATTACATGTGGAAATTTCTAGAAACATTAACAGTAAATAGCCATAGAGCAACACTAGCTATTTTTTACATAGACAACATTTCATGGTCAACAGTCTGATTGAAATCATTCTGATTACAGATTCCGACTTACAGTACATGCTGATCCATGTATGCGTATTCACAAGCATTTAATCAGAATATAACTTTTTTAACATGAACAAACCGGTTCCACCCGATGTGAAGTGTTCAATCTGCTGAAAATATAATAGAAACTTTTTGGTTAAGTTAGGCTTCCCATCTTTTCTGATAAAATCCCATGAAACTGCAAGGCAATCAAAGCATCTTCCTGAGTCAGAGACCCAGTGGATGGAAGTGTACACAGGTGGGAGAGCGTTACTCGTTCTCATGGAGTTTACTTGGGAAAAACTCCATTTATTCCAACAAGGGACAAATGATCAGGTCAAGTGTTATTACATGGATAATATTTAACAGATTATCAAAGGTTTACATAACCCTTCTCATTCCCACTGAAAATTCATTACGATTGATTCAGACTATTCTCTTCTGATGTGTTTACATGACAGATCTATATTCCGATTGGACTGTTATCCCCATTATTAGTGGAATATTCAGGTATGTGTAAACACAGCTATTGAGCACCTCCTGGAGTCTCCAGTGTCAGAGATGATGCTAAAACCTCAAGTCTTTTATGTCTCATTAACTCTAACAGAGAGGAAAAAAAGAGAGGAAACCATTGGTTTTATCCGCTATAATATAAAGTGATAACTGTATGGAAGTAGATTTGTGGACAATATGCCAAATTAAATGCTAAAAATATAAATAGTTTTTTCAACAACTGTACTATAAAGTTGCTTTTGTATAAGAGGAATAAAACACTGCGGAGTGTTCTGTTATTATAAAAAAAAAAAGTAAATATTAAATACCTCATATTAAAAAGCTAAATGAGCTGCAGTGCGGATGTAATACTGTTTCACTTGATATCGAACAGAATTAGAGAATTGGATGCCTCTAAATCTGTGAAAATTCTTTAAAAAAAAAAAAACTCATAATGATTTAACACATTATTTATAATTAGAAAATCCTTTCAGGAAGTCAGCAGTCTGTGATACTCTACCTGGTTTCGAGGTGTCTGTTTGTCCCCGTTTGGCACGGAGGCAGTACTCCCAGCGTACAGCAGGGTCCTGCACGAAGCGAGCGATATAGCTGAACAGTTGGCTGAAACTCATGTTGGCCGCATGATACACGGTGTAGTAGAGGAGAGCAGCTCGCCACAAGAAGGGCTGCTTCCGCAACAGCACGCTGTGAATGCTGGCCAGTCCCTCCTCTGTCGGATTGGCTGGCTTCAGTCCAAACTGTTTCCTTCCGACGGCAGTGGCCCACGGCTGCATGCTGTTATTCACGCCGCGTAAGTAATGTGTACCTGAGAGGTGGAATTATAGCAGAACGTCAAGAACATTCTAAAGGGCATCGGAAATTAGACATAAACTAGAGGACGCAAATGACCTACAGTGGCCAGTTAGTGCTGGAATTAATATTTAGGTGCATTATAAATCTATAATTACAAGTGTGACCTTACACAATTTACTCCCCGAGTTTACACAATTCATCATACCGATCTCGTGTCTTAGCATCCCTTCCAGCCAGTGCTGCCGTGCTCCAGACAGGTTTATGGTTAAGGTCGGCCTGCAGCTCTCTACCATCATCACAGCCTGAGACAGGAGCTCATCAGACAGAGACACCACCACCTGCAAATATCATACACAGTGACGTCTACTGAGCTGTGGATATAATAATAATTAAAAAAAAGCCATGCAGGTATGCGCAGGGACTGTGGAAGACAAAAACACTCACCTCGCCCACACAGCCCTCTTTCTGTAAGTACTTGCGCACCGTCGCCCACACTCGGCTCTTGGGCAACACGCTTCCTCCGGTGACTTCTTCGAAGTTCTCGTAGGTGCCGAACTTCCTCAGGACACACTCCATGATATTAACTGCCTGGGAAACAATATAAGTTAGACTCTGGGATGGAATGATTTATTTTTATATCAAGGTAAAAGTATAAAAGTATTTAACTAAGTATGACCTGCCTTAATGTTTCTCGAAGGATGCGTTGCATAAATATTCACCCCCAGTGAACTTAAAGTTCTAGTTCTATGTTTCTTTTAGTTTGTAACACTACCCACTGTCTAAAAGTTCAAGGGCACTGTGCTTAAGATTACCAGAGCAAAAAACAAACAAACAAACAATAAAACAAAACAGGTTTCCTTATTCTTGAGAAAACTAATAACTTATTTACCCCAAACTCAGTGATGACAAGTCTTAGGACAATCAGAGAATTGAATCCTTAAACATTTGTTTTTCATGCAAACGTTAGTGCAAAATAATAAAATTAATTTATGATATTTTGCAGATATTCCTTCATTATACTAAACATTTGACAAATTATGCATGTGGAGAAATTGCACCTTCAACTCTTACCATTTATTTAAATGAGATTTGGACACATTTAGAGTAATAACGGTTTCTTTCTTTGGGATCTTTTAAATATTTTGCCAGGTTTGTCTTGTTATATGATGTACCAGGAGCTCAAAAACTTTGCTTGATTGCTTTTGATTGCTTGAGTATAGGTCAGTGTAAATTATTTAAATGTTCACAAAAATATATCCTCTATTTATTAGAGCAATAAAGCTTTTTATTCCAGAACTTTCCCCTCGCAAAACCCATTGGGTCCAAATTGATGTTATTCATAGTACTGTTGGATTTGAGTTAGAATAAATTTAATTGAGTACTTCAGCCATAGGCTTAATTTTGTAAATTAAGCTCTAAATCTAATTTATTATTTTGAAAGTTGGAGCTACTTTTGCAGAGGGAAGAATTTTAAGTAGCTACGTAAGAACAACATTTTTGTACATAAAGGAATTATGTAGTTCTTGTCTCTAACTGCATTGATACTACAGATGTAGAATACACTTGACCATGAAGATAGTCCTGGACTCGGACGATGCAGACAGATGTTCTCTGATGACTTGTGACTGCAGTCGCTCAAGGACTCAGGACTGAAATTCCCTGAGCCTCCAATAATGAAATTGGACTTCATATTAACATAAACCCCTCTCCTGTTCTACTGAACTTCCAGCCTCTTAACACAGTATGCAGATCAATCAATGCTACCTGATATCACCCCAGTGACGATGGGTTCGCTGTTGAGTCTGATTCCTTCCTTTTACCATCTCAGTGGGTTTTTCCTCACAACCGTCATCTTTGGCATGCTAACAATCTGATAAGTATAATTTATACATATTTTCTCACACTTTTAAAACTCATTTACACAGACTAATATTTCAAGGAGTGGACTGCTGCTGGACTGCTGAGTCCACTCCTTGAAATATTAGTCTGTGTGTAAGTCATGGTGCTTCAAGAGCCATGGTGCTTCAGATGTAGCCCATATCCAAGACATGGGCTACATCTGTCTTCAGAGGCAGTTTGTCCTGGGCTGAGGACCAAAAGGATTGGACTGTTACTCAGTGGGCAAAAAAGTCCTTTTTTTTAGATGACATTAAATTTTCATTTGGAAATCAAGATCCCAGGAAGAGAGGAGAGGCACAGAATCCAAATTGCTTGAGTACCACTATGTTCTAGGTCAGCGCAGCCATTTACCAGAAAGTTTTAGAGCACTTCATTTTCAGTAGTGTTACAAATCTTTATATATATATATATATATATATATTTTTTTTTTTTTTTTTTTTGGATTTTGTAAAACTGTGTTATAACTGTGGTTTTTGTAAAGCCACTGTTAAAAGAACCATATAAATAAAACTGAATTGAATTGAAATTAAATTCAATTGAAGATTAAATTCAAATGAAATTAATTGAAGAAGTTTTCCATGATCAACTTTTAAATGTTCTTTTTGTTATCAATATTATTTTTATACGTATTGTTCATATTGTTGTGTACTCAGAGAATAGCTAAAGCTTAAAAAAAAAAACTTTTAAATTTTATTTGTGTGTAATTACATAGCATTACATGGTTAATGACAATGCTGTCATATCAACACAATATTTTATATCTTGACATACCTGGGAAAGAAAGAGTCCAGATCCTTCTTTATACTTCTCCAAGACACTAACAGGCTCGGGAGCAGCATACTCAAACTGGGGCTCGTACTTATAGTCAGACTGAAAAAAGGTCTGACGCTCTTGTTCGAGATTTATAGGCCTTAGAGCCACGAGTAAGCATGGCCCACGTGGTGCAGAAGGTGTGGGTACTGGTGCAAGCCCCCGGGCAATATGTGGCAGGGATGTAGCTGGCCGCATTCGCCCTTTGGTGGCTCTGTGCTGGACTGTGGAGTTTACAGTACAAGTACTTTCACTACGACGCATCCAGGCTCCGGGTCCCAAACTGGGGCTAGTGAGGCTTCGTGTAGGGGGAGAGGGTGCACCGTAACGCCATGGAGGCTGCACCACTTTCCTTTCACACTGATTATTTGTTCTAACACGCTGCGGTTTGATCTCCAGACTAATTGGCCTTCGAGGTTCTGTCCTCTTCATGGGTAAGTCTGATTTCTCATTTTTTCCACTTTCTCCTTCCGCTCCCTGCACCTCCTGCTCCACTGGTGTGCTACAGGGCCCATTGTGGTGCAGCCCGTCAGTCTGGGTGATATGGCTAAGTTTTGTTTGGACCGGAACATGTTTTGGTTTTTCTGTATTGGGCTCAGGTTCTTGTAAATCTTCCCGAGTGGCATCCATGTCCTCCCCATCAGCCCTCTCCACACAGTTCTCACTCAGATCTAGCACCATTGCAACAAGCCCTCCTCAATCAGGACACGCTGCACACCTGGACACAAAAGGATCAGGTTGGACTGTTTGTTCCATTGACTATGTGTCTTGCTTATTTGATCATGATAACAATTTGATATTGATAACAACAACTTTGCGCATGTGCAAGCCATAACAATGAAAGTAAACAGGCGTAGGAAACTGCACCTGGTGAGTGAGGTCGGGTGGGACTAGAATTCACTGTAGCATTTCAATAAAAATAATTTTAAAAAAGCAATGCCCTCTAAGTATGTTTTTTCCTATCTAGGACCGAATCTAGACCAGAGTGTAGTCAAGTCTAGGTATAGAATAATAGTACATTTTGCTTTCACATTATGATGACATAATTCAATAAATACTTCTATCATCTGTTTTAATAGGCATTATTACATAAAAATACTTAACTAGTACAGACCTAGACACTCTCACACTTTCTGTAAAATTCCAATGAAAGCAGATTTGTTGTACAGTATGAACATTGTACCTATTCTACTACAGACTGGTGTTATTCAGAGGCAATCAGCTAAACAAGATTATAACTGTAAAATTTAATAGTTATCTAAATTATTATACAAGAGTTAGTTCCGACTGAGGAATCTGATTGGATGATAGGCTTTTCACGAGTGGTGATAATGGATGATAAAACCACTGGGATGTTAAACTGTCTATATCACTTCGTGTTCAAGTCTCAGAAGCACGTTCAGCAAGAAATCACATCTGATAACATATTGTCATCTTAAGAAAAAAAATACACATTGACTCAATAACAATTAATTCTAAACTGTTCCGAATCGCATCTGAACTGTCCATGTTCTTGTATTTACAACTACAAAACTAACTTTTTAGACTGTATTCCAAATCTCTCTTCAACCCCTGATCAAGGGCACAACTTGGTGTGTGGAACAATGTATTGTATACCCTAATGCCCTATCTTTCCATGTAACTCCAACCCCGTGAGTTAATGTCGTTGATATTCTAAAGTGGAAAGTGGCAACATGAAAGATAAATGTATAAGTAAAAAAATTCTTAAGGACCCCTGGAGTCCCTGAAGCCCATTTTTTAGCATTATGGAGGCCCCGTGTGGTCTGCTTGGGATGCGTGTGGTGATAGAAGACGGTTCCACTTGACCATGAAGATGGTCCTGGACCCGACTGATGCAGACAGCTGTTCCATGATGACTTGTGACTGCAGCCGCTCAATAGTTCAGGACTGAAATTCCAACAAACAGTTTTGTACCTGAGCCTACAATAACAAACATGGACTACGTATTAAGCTGGGCATTGGTGGCTCAGTGGTAGGTTTCTCCCCTGCCATGCGACCCAAAAGCCAGCCAGTCCAGTTCAGATGCAGTGCCGTTACCAAGCCTGGATAAAATGGGAGGGTTGCATCAAGAAGGGTAATGAGCATAAAAACCTGCACTTTTGCAGACAATCCGATCCACACAACACAAGTTGTTGGGCGGATCGGATTGTCCTTTGTGGCGACCCCCTGATGGGAGCAGCCGAAAAACTAACAACGCCATAAACAACTTAAACACCTATCCTGTTACACTGAACTTCCAGCCTTCTAACACACAGTATGACTCCAATCAATCCCTGCTCCAGTATATCATCACCCAATATAGGATGGGTTCCCGGTTCAGTCTGGTTTCTCTAAGATTTTTCCTTGCCACCATCGTCCTCAGCTTGCTCATCAGGGACAACCTGATCATTTTTGATTTATAACTGATTTCTCTAATTTTCTTTTGATTCTGTAACACTGCTTTGATGATTAACAATGACAATTGTTAAAAGTAGGGTAGAATCTTACACACTACGCAATAACGTCTTGATCTTCAGTTCATTGTGGTTTTTAGAAACAAAAAACCTATATATTTCTGCTAGAACTTAGTCATTACTGTAGCAGACAGGGTAAATTAATGAGTGAATCAAAGTGTAGGACTGTGGCTTAAAGTTCTGTTATTTCCCAATGCTCAATATCTGTCTCAAAGTAAGTGCTTTAATGCATTCAGGGACACAAAGTAAAAGATGGAGATGCACAAGCGGCATGCTTTATCAGTAAATGCAGCACACACACAAAAGTGGAAAAATGGGGAAAAAAGAAAATTAAGTACTGAATTTGATTTCAAAGCAGGTAAAAAAAAATTGTAATTATAAACCCAATAACCACAAAAGAAGGATATATATACACGGGATAATATCTAATAATACATATTAAGTGGTTTGGAGTTAAATGAAAAAAATCTAATTATAAATTATAGAGCCAAGAATAAAGACACAGCTAAGGCAAAATTCCACCATGCAAGCCATGCATGACATAAAACAGGAAAATTCTCTACACACGCATTATTGTGTTGTTTGTGACATACCGCACAGCGTTTTCTCGATAGGGCGAGTGAATAAAGCTCGGTTAATTCATGGTTTCTAGCCATTGAACAGATATCAACAGCGGCGGCGTAGTTAGACTTCCGGTATGGAGGAAGGAATAACGGGACGGACAGCAGTGCGCGAGCTGTGCTTTAGCGAACGGCTGTGATTGCGTTGGAACAAATGACGCGGTGCGGGCGGAGCTCGGGCACGCGCACGGCGCTACGACGTCATGACGCGCTGCTCTCTGCGTAGCGTCTTCAAGGCCACGCCCTCTGTTGTTCCCGTCAACACGGGATTTGTAGGAGTATCGATTAAAACCGCATGTAGTATTCATTCATTTATATGCTTATTTAAATATAATATAAAATAAACAGATAATATTAAATAATCAAATTTTATCAAATAATATCAAAATTATTTATTATAGCAATTTCAATGTAAAAGTTATTAAAGATAATAGATAAAATAATAATACTAATAAGAATAACAAGGAAAAAGAGGAAGAAGAGAAGAAATGTAGTTGCAAGCAACGATGATCGGGCCCAAGCACCTGCGCCAACGCCACAAAACCTGTGTGCCTTTTGAGCATGTTATGACCCCCAAAAAGACCCGGGATGCTGATGCTCCTAAATGTGATGTCACTTAATATGATGTCACCCAGGAAGTTATTAGCATAAGTGTGTGTGTCCATTGCATGTATTTTGCACATATCCCAAGATAGCTGATATCGTATTTTTGAGCCCATGACATGCATTGATTTATACATGATTTAAGGAACAGCCAATACAAAGCATGTTTTTAGATTTGTATTTTGTATATAAAGATCATTTCCTTTCATCAAGTTTAATATTACTATTGCTATATTATATTCACAAACTGACATACTTTAGGATATCCTCCACTATACAATTTAAGAAAAAAAAAAACAAATATTAAAATTAAATTGCAAAATAACAAACCATTATAGTGATTTAGCAAAAAGTAGGACACGTTTATATCATTGTATTAAGCATTTATTAGTAACTGTATTTTTTTATTTGATCTTGCTTGAGGCATCCCATTGAATAAATTGTATGTCATTGGTTTATATGTTACGCTGCCCATGACACCATTTATACAATTACATTTTTATTCAAAAGAAAGTTAATGCATTTTTCTACGTATTTTTGTAGTTTCAAAGTCAAAACTATGTACAGCTTCGCAACTGTGTAGCAATCCGAAACAGCAATTCTTTATCGAGCCGCTAGGGGACGAGTGAGAGCTATAAAAATTACAAAAGTGTGTATATCAGGGCTTGACATTGGCACCCGCCCACCCGCCAAATGCGGGTGAAATTCGGCTGTGGCGGGTAATAACTTTAGTC
>JAQMYG010000007.1:23464390-23478557 GCA_030014215.1 Clariallabes teugelsi
AATGGCTAGTGACTCCGGAAATCCACTAGCCACATTGGCCAGTCAGCAAAAAAGTTAATGTCAAGCCCTGGTGTGTATATATATATATATATATATATATGACTTGAAAAGATATGCCTAATATGTGTATATAGACTTCATTGAGTATTTCTTTGAAAATAATTTTCTTTAAAAAAGTTCTTTTTTTGTAGACTCAGTTACCTTAATTATTATACATATTAACATTTGATAAATAAACAATGCATTTTTAGCCTCTGTTACAGATCACAGTAGTCAAAAGTCAGCTCATAGATCATTTATACAGGTTAAAGCCATGCAAGTGTTAAAGTGTTACAGCAGTATAGATGTAGTCCATACTATTTATAGAAATCAGTGTTGATACATTAGCCAGACAGAAGTTTAGACCAATAATAATTAAATATTTCAAAATGATATCTTCATATTTTAGCGTAATTGTGCACATTCTTCATGTCTGTTAATTTAGGACTCAGCTACAAACTACATATCTTAATGGGGTTTGTTTGATCAGTTGGCTCAGGTGGCTCCTTATTTAGACTTGGTCTGGTTGTTTGGAGGAAGTGGTTTTCCCAGATGGTGAGCTGTGGTCAGGCCGTATGGTTTAGAGGCATACTCCTCCTTCACATCCTGCCGGAGTCTGAACCCTGCCTTGAAGTCGAGGTCAAAGAGCTCAGTAGGAGTGAAGGACAGTGGCTTTTCGTCCAGGATTCCTTGCAACCTGCTCTTCCACCCCTCCAACAAGGTCCCTCTTACATCAGCGGGAGTGTGTGCAGGACTCCAGAAGATCTGAGGGGCCAGAACCTGAAAACCGCAGAAGCGCAGAATTCCATTCTGCAAAAAAAAAAAAAAAGATGTTTCTTATTTAGTGGTTCTGTTACAAGACATTCAGAATTTAGGCCTAGTCTAGTGTTAAATTAAAAAACCTACTATACCTGTAGGGGCCACAGTAAAACATTGATGTCTCCATTGAGGCCGTCTGGCAGGTACATGGTCTCCATTCCTCCAGTAGTGAATGACAACATGGCCTTTTTATTCTATAATGTAAATCAAATATAATTAGAAAAGATTTTGCACTAAATATAAAAAAACAAGTTCACCTAACTTGACCTAAACACTTTTTAATACATTGATACAGTATATCTGTACATACATACAGATATACACTGATCAGCCATGACATTAACACCACCATCAGGTGAACTGAATGACATTTTTTTGGATGCCTTCAGCAATGCTTTACACTGTAGAAAGGAAATAATCAGGCAAGACCATGTAATAAGATGATGTGTCCAAACTTTTGACTGGTATAAATATAATAAAGGCATATTACATAAAAAATAATAATAATAATTGGGGGAAGAAAAAAATCACAACTAAATCAAACTGGAGAATTTATAGTTTTATTTTTTCTTCTTAAGTAAAAAGGGCAAGATGAAGCAACTGCTTAACTTAATTCACATTAATGATATTAAAAAAGTTTGAAATGTTTTTTCCCAGTCCAAGAATGTTCTACTATGTTACTATATAAAATATTGTTTTCCGCCCTCACAAGAAATAGCAGTCTGTTCTGAAAACAAACTAAAAGCGTTAATCAATTTAACATCGAATATAAAAATTCATATAAAGTCATATAAAACTAAAAATGAATTATTTTATAGTAACTTTTGTTGAGTGTGTGCATTTCAGACCTTAAACATGCCGTTGTCATAGATGTTCTGGAGAGTGAAGGCAAATCCCTGAGTCAGCACTCGGTCTATCCAGCCTTTCATTATAGCAGGGACGCTGAACCAGTAAAGTGGAAACTGTAGAAACAATTTAACAGTATTTTATTTGTTTATCTCTCTTAAAAAATAAATAAAAAATAATATGTGTGTGTGTGTGTGTGTGTGTGTGTGTATGTGTATAGGACAAATCTATGAGGGAGCTTTCAAAAAATGAGATATATGAAGAGACCTGGAAGATGATGAGGTCGGCCTGTTCCACTTTACGTTGCTCCTCTTTGATGTCATCACTCAGGATGCCCTCTTTCCAGGCATGCATGCACTCCTCACTGTAAATAAAGTGTTCAGGGTTCTTCAGCTGACCTGCGATCAAGAAAAGAAAATGGATACAAGGCAGGCTGTAGAGATGCTTCTTCTCTAAGAACACTTAAATGGTGAGGGACAATATTCAATTCAATTCAATTTTATTCGTATAGCGCTTTTAGCAATTGTTATTGTCACAAAGCAGCATTACAAAATCATAAGAATTATGGAAGTTTGTATGAAATGTGAATGTGTATGAATCAGAATGATCAGATTTGTCCCTGATGGGCAAGCAGAGGACGTGGCAAGGAAAAACTCCCTGAGATGGCAATAGGAAGAAACCTTGAGAGGAACCAGACTCAACAGGGAACCCATCCTCATTTGGGTGATAACGGATAGAATATAAAAATAAATAAAGAATATCTCACCACCCTTTCCCTTTAATGTACATCTGTCTAGGACAGTCATTTTATACATAATATTAAACAGATACTGTATTAAGCTGTCACCAGTGATATCAGTGATGTTGCATCTTGTCTCAATTTTCATTTAGTATGTTCAGGGTGAAAACAAACAAACAAACAAAACATTACAGGACATCACCATCATTATTCCCCATGATATACAGTTTTGGCCATAAGTATTGAGACAAAGGGTGACATTTAATGTTCTAATAACATTTTCAATTAAAAATAAAAGAGATAATTTGTTATATTCTTCAATAAAATTGCTCTATAACAATCAATATTTGTATTTAAAAAAAAAAAAGTCCTCCATTTTTTAAAAACCTGCTGAATGATACTGCTAGAGTCTGCAGGACTCATGTGTCACTGGCTCAATTCATGCCTGTTTTATTGCTGCCTGAACATCATGTGCAGGAGATGGTTTCTTAGCTGCTACTGCCTTCTTCACCATTGACCAACAGGGTTTAGGTCTGGAGGCGACCCTAGGCCATGAAGCTCCAGAAGCTGAACACCATTGTCACATAGCAAGTTTTTCAGTTCATTAGCACAACTCTTCAACCACATTAGGCTAGAACTAATTAATGAAATCAGCTGTTTTGTGCACGGGGAGAACTATAATACACTGCATATGTTGTCTTAATACTTTTGGCCCTCACTGTACAACCAGACATATTCCTATAATTTATACTTCGAAGGCATTATTTCCATGACCAGTCTGCTGATATGATATCATTGCTGCAGCATTGGTAAAATGGAATTACTGTATTATACTTTCATGCACAAGTGTGTTTGATCATTTCTTTAAAACTTTTATTAAAATGAAACGTTTGCTGACCTTTGATATCATCCTCAGTTGCTGCAGCTTTGAATTTCATGGCATAGAGATCAGACACAAGGACCTTACAGCCCTGATCTGTGAAAGCCTTTACAGCTGCATCCTTCACCGCAAAGTTGAAAGACTTCGGACTCTGATGTGCGTAAACAATCAGCACCGTCTTATCCGCTACAACAGAAAGAGAGACCAGAAATATTTTAAAAATTAAAACATGAGAACATGAAATATGACGTCTATCTGTCCATCCAGCTAGCTAACTATTGGAGCCATTAGGGCCTCATAAAAGCTCTGCCAAAGGAATTAAAACATTTTAATTTTATTTCTTCTTATTAAGGCTTAAGTCAGTCAATTTACAGGGATTTACAGTCAATTAGCTCTAACTAATTTATCATTTAATCATTATTTACAGCATTAACGTAAGGAGTAGTTGAAATTTGATTATGTTCTGATACATGAAATTCAGCACTTTGACCTGATTTGGTGAAGTCTTCATAGGACACAATAAAACAAACAAACAAACAAGCTAAATACATATAGATTGGAATATGTGCCTTATTCCAAGGCATTAAAGGAAATAGAATCTGTTCAATTAACTCAAACAAATTAACATGCCTAGTTAAACATTAACTCTATGGCCAACTCCATGTTGTGGCTCTCAAACAGAATCAGAATTTTATTGTCTTTTATTACTCTTAAGCGGACAGGTCCAAAGCATGGGGCTTTTTATTTGGCATACTGCGAGCTAACTGTTGTTCTCTGTAGATGTTTTACAATCCAGCTTTCTCCACCACTCAACAGACTCGGGCCAGCTGCACGGATATGTCTGTGGTAAGCATTGTAACTAACCAAAAAGCGAAAGTATTAACAATATTATCAACATTTTGGACCTTGGGTTTTAAAAAAACAAACAAAAAATGCATTTAAAAAAAAAGTCCACAAAGCTCATAAATGAATTACTGTATGATCTGACTTCAATCAAGGATTTTGGCACATTGTGTCTTTAAAATCATCCAGAATTGTTTATTAGATTATGAAATATACAATATGTAATAATACACAAAAAAGTGCAACATCGTGGGTCTCAGGCTGGAGGCTCGCCATGTACAAGGTTATACTGAAAGGACACACTTGTCCATGTTAGACCAAGCAAACGCCCGGTCCTTATTTGCAAAGGGAAATCTAGTGGTGTCTGAATAGCTTCCCTAGACAGTGACCACATTTTTTTTTTAAGTAAAATCTCACACATGGGTGTGCTTTGAAATCATACTCGATCTTATGTGTTTAGCTATCCTGTATGCACTATAGTGAACAAATATCACCTTTACAAGCTGAGAATAAGGAAACAACCTCACGTCAATCATTTACTTGGATAATTACTTCAAACTGATTCACACAGATAGATTCATAATCAGAATATATTCTTATATAGAGCTCATTCTTTTAGCAAACTGCTGAAATATTCAGTACATGAAGTACTAAGGAGCGAAGAAGGGCTTTCAAATATGGCACCTGGGCCTCCCATGGGACTATGAATCAGAGTTAGAGATTTGAGCTCTTATAGTTATTTGCCCTATTTATCAGGTCCCTTAAATTGAAAGCAAACATTAACTTAAAAACAAGTGCACATATAAATAGTACTAATTTGGATCTGTGCGTCCAAGTTAGTACTATTGCGTCCTGTCAGTGTTATGTCAAAGTTAACTTCATTATTAAGGGTATATTATGTAGAAATGTGACCGCTAATCCTAATGAAGTCCTGTTTAGATCCAGAGAACTGAGTGAACACTACACCAGCTGTGAGAGCACCGAACATCTGATTAGTGCCGCATGACCAAACTAACCTTCGTCAGACTCCAAGTCATGTGCTTTTTGAAAATTTATCTGGCAAACATCTCTGAGCAAAAAATAGCAAAGATAGCCCAACATTTCTTATGCATTCCTCCAGACTGACAGTTGTTTATGAAATTTCTTTCCAAACATCTCTGACAATAGCTCAGGTTTTAAAGCAAACCATTAATGTAATTGGTCGTTTATATTATTGATGTTTCTATGGCAACGGGAACTTGTATTGTGGATGACACAGGTCATTTATATAGGGATCTCAAGTTTCAGCATTTTGATAAAACCCTGGAGAAAGATTGACTGCAATCTACAATGCATTTTTTAAAAAGCTTTGCAGACTAGCACATTAAATGGACATACACACACAGAGCACAGACTGAATAAAAATGAGAATTAGAATACAAAACTGATCCCTAAAGTAAGCCGCCATCAGTCCTCAACCATTGTTGCTGATCTTGGGTTGGAGGTATGAGCAACATTTCTATCCAGTTGTAGCACTACATTGAGAATGATTTAGCAAGATTATAATCAAGATCTAGAGCAGGATTTGCATGGTTGAGATGCAACCATGGTCGGTGCACAGTTGGCTTGCTTTTCACAAACTTCTATGAAACCATGCACTATTTTCTTGCTCCATGTTGGTTACAAGGTATTCAAGAACAGATCTCAGTTCTGGCATGCCTGTTTCCCCCAAAAGTATCCACATATAAATGTTTTGGCCCTAATATTTGCTCAGATCACATTTAAGTCTACTTAAATGTGCCATGTCTTAAGCCATGACTCTCCGGTACCCAAAGGCTAAAGGTGACTGGACTAGAATTAGTCAGATGATGATCTTGTGGCACCAGAGCTTCTGTTGAACTCAGTCCTATTAAAGAAATGTATCTTAGTGCTTTTGAAGTTCACAGTGCAAGTGGACTCAAAATAAGGAGCTCACTTCTCAGTTTTCTTACTAAATAATTAATAAAACCACCTGTTGCTCATGTCACAACTCCAGCTGATACAGACAGTGTCATTCGAATTAGTTGATCTATGTGCTCCCGGGCTATGTCTGCATCGAAAACAAAGGCAGGATGCCATCCTGCTATTGTGTGTAACTAGTACAACACGTTTTTAATATGCAGGAGAAAGCATGTAGCAAAGCAGGAATTGCCACCTCTTGGAGTCAAGCAAGATAATATCAGAAAGAAAGGAAAAAAATAACTGTTTTTAAGTTTAACAATGCAAGTAAACATTTCTGCTGTGCTGCAACAAATCTGTTTAAAATGGTTGTAATTACCGTACGCAAAAATGTCTGCATTTACATACAAATCTGTATTTGATTTTGAAATATATCATAGATTAGAAGAGGAGCTTGCAATGCTATGTACAAAAAGCTGTTCTAACCATGCACAAGCCATATCTGATGCTGTCCATTGCTAAAGAGCTACATTTTCAATTATCATTTTAACTCACACTAGTGTGTTCAAAGTCAATCGTTTAACTAGGCAAAAATCTTTTTTTTTTTTTTTTTTGAGATACTCAGGGTTACAACTCTCCCATGTAACAATCATCAAAAATGTCACAAATTTTGGCAAGTACGTTCCTCAAACTTCCCTGCCGGGTTTTGGTACATGTCTGTATTATGGGATCAATATATCCTGTTTCTATATGCAGATGTTTTACACAATAATGTAAAATATTTGATTTTTTTATTTGATTTTTTTTGCGTATTGCCGATACCATTCTTTACTTTTATGCATATCTTATTGCAATGGAGGTGGATATGTGCCAAGCAACAAACTCATGTTAATTCTATAAATAGCATTTTGTCTGATTTTTGCTTAAACATGAAGAAAAAAGAGGCAAGAAGAAAAAAAAAACTTCATGTAATCTGTTACAGCCCGAGCTTTATTAAAAGACTAAATCAAGCCAAATGCAACAATGTACTGTATAACCAGAAGAAGTGAGTCCAAAAGCAGAAATCAAATAATAGCATGCAGTCTACTAGAACTGTTTAAAAATTGCAAACTGGGCTTATGCATTGGGCAATTATAATTGCAAATGCAATGTTTTAGTGCCAATTTACACAGTCAGTCATTGCAACATAATTAAAAAAAAACTTTTTAAATGATTGTTTGTGCTTTTCTGAAATAGATCCCCAGTATGCAACATTGATAATAGTAACAATGTTAGTAATCCTGCTCACCCATTGTTGCTGCTGTTGGTTGGGAGGTGTGTAGAGCAGGCCTAGCTGGTTGAAGGATTGTGCTGAAATGATGTTGGAAGTTTATATAAGCTTGAATTTGAGCAGGACTTGCGTGAGAAGCGCTGTTGCGCAATCAGCGTTCAGCAACTGTGAAGAGGCGGAGCGCGCGACTATTGCGCGCTGAACTGACACTACGCACGCGAGTCAAACCAGTAAGTGCAGATTGATAGAGCTGTGGATTTTTAAAACATTCGGAAAACAAATCTGACGTTTCTTAATGTTCTGATCTTAAACCGTTGCCCACAAGCTTTGAACTCGAACGAACTTGAACAAACGTGACTGGACTGTCATTGGTCAGGTGATGATCACGCGACATCAGAATTCCCGTTTGTATTCACATCACATCGCCTTCTCAGTGCAAGTGGACTCAAAAATGAAGTGAGCTCACTTTCTCAGTTCTGTCTCTGAATGTCTTAGGAGACTATCTTACATAGAAAATGGTTATTTTACATCTTGTCAAGCTCTCTGTACATGCATGGAAAAGGAAATACTGTATGGAATTATTGCAACCCAAATTGATTTAGACCATAGGTCCAGTTGTGTCTCTAATAAGTTTTTTAAGATATGATATATTATGAAGGTGCTATGCATTGCAACACCATATACAGTGGGCATAGAAATAATCACCCTGTTTAAAATAATCTCTATAGTAGTCTTTTGGGATATGTCTCTACTACATCTAGACTTTGCTATATTTGCCCACCTCTTCTTTGCAGAACTGCTCAAGTTGAGATAAATGTGATGGTGACTGAAAAAAAGATTGCAGTCCAGAAACAAAGATTTTCAAATGATTGTTCATGATTATTCAATTCAATTCAATTTTATTTGTATAGCGCTTTTAACAATTGACATTGTCGCAAAGCAGCTTTACACAAAAATAATTATTTAACTTTGTATGAAATGTGAATGTGTATGAATCAAAATGATAAAATTGTCCTTGATGAGAAGGTAATAGGAAGAAAGCTTGAGAGGAACCAGACTCAACAGGGAACCCATCCTCATTTGGATGAAACGGATAGCAGGGATTGATCTGCATCATACTGTGTGAGACTGGAAGTTCAGTATAACAGGAGATGTGTTTAAAATGGAGTCCAGTTCATTCTTGGAGTCTCAGGTAGACTGATTATTATTGTGCAGGTGATTGTGCAAGGTCTTCAATGAATGTGCAAAATCTATGATTGTGCAAAGTGCAAAGTCTGCAATGAATGTCATACATTTATTCTCCGCACTTTTTGGCTAAATAGTACCAGTAAGAATTTTTAACTATGTTCACACCTGTCTGTATGGCCAAAAGTATATGGACACCTGACCATCACATTTATTTGTAAGTCTTCACAAATTCGGAGGCATCAGTTTGTCTTCGCAGAATGGCTTTCCATCCTGTATAAGTATAATTTCCCCATTACTGTGGACTAGCTCAAAACTAATGCGACAAGGTTTGCCAAGGAGTGTCCTGCACAGAGCCCTGAGCCTCAAACCCACTAATTATGCCAAACAACACACCAAAAGCAAATGAAAACAGCGAGAAGACAAAATATTTAATTGACTAAAATATTTGATTAAATGTCCAACAAGCACATGTGCATGTGATTGGGCAAGTGTCCGCATACTTTTGGCCATCTAGCATATCTTTTTGGCACTCCAAATATTCATATTGGTATTCTTAGTTAATTTGTTGTATTAACATCAGTGACTCGACACAAAATATGCTGAGTCATTGAGCTAGACCAAGCGGAATGCTAAAACCCAGAAATGGGACAATGTGTTGAAGGTAAATATTTCATATCACATAAGGCTTTGAACAGAGACAGACCAAAATGCAGATTGTTGGCACCATGAAAAGCAAGAACCAGTAAATATTCTACATAATTATTGTATAGCAACAAATAATTATTGTTTCTATTTAATAAAATATACCTTATTAATCATTTATCTTTTCTTTTTTAGTCATAAAGCTTCTATCAGTAAGTGTGTGTGTGTGTGTGTGTGTGTGTGTGTGTGTGCAATGCCTGTGTGTGTTCGACTGAAGTTGCTGCATTAATTGTTTTGTGGCTGCAGAGAGTCAAGTGTCTGAGCTAGGGCAGTTACACACACATGCAGGGTGTTGGGATTTAATTTCCTGATGCACTGCTAGAATTACAAGCACAATGTGAACAGTAACATGTGCTATATACTACACCATCTTGGACTGTCTATATAATGTATGCACATTGAATTTTTTCACCTGAGTGAACATTTGTGATAATTTTTGCCAGCAGGAAAATAATCTTTTAAGTTTTGAGGTATTAAATAAAGGCTATTAATGAGGAGATTTATGGATGCAGTGAGAGAGGACATGAAGTTAGTTGGGGTGAGAGAAGAGGAAGCAGTGGATAGGGTTAGGTGGAGGCAGATGATTCGCTGTGGCGACCCCTGAAAGGGATTAGCCGAAAGACAAAGAATAAATAAAGGCTATTAATGTCAGTGGTACACACACACACACCACACTTAACCACCTAGTCATTAACGAAACAATGGCTATTTGTTGTGTATTGAATATTTGTTCTTGTATCTCTATGGTGTCACAGATTTCACCTCAATGCAGAAGCTCTTAACAATACCTGAACTCAAACATAAACTAAATTCTGGAGTTTTCTACTTATACTAATCCCCCCCCCCCGAAACCCTCAGAGGCATGCAGAAGCCATATGCATTTTTACATATTCTGCAAAATTTAGATACTTTCATGACACGCCATTGCTAGTAGCTGATGAACTTGATATTGAAACTTAACCTTGCTCTTCAGGCTGTTGCATAACCGACACATTTTGTTTTGTTTTTTTATAGTAGAGCATTCATTTTTCTGGGGCATATCCTTCAACAATAGGTGCATGGTAGATTACACCCTGACTGATTTTCCTGATCTTCATGTTAATTTAAATAACTTTTGTTATATTGAACTTTCAGCTGCATAACATAATTATATAACAATTATACAGTATGATGTTATATAATTTCTATCCGTTATCACCCAAATGAGAATGGGCTCCCTGTTGAGTCTGGTTCATCTCAAGGTTTCTTCCTATTGCCATCTCAGGGAGTTTTTCCTTGCCACTGTCACCTTCACCCTTGGCTTGCTGATCAGAGACAATCTCATTTTTCTCACACATACACACTTCCATAGATTTTCTTTTCATTTTTGTGAAGCTGCTTTGAGACAATGAGCATTGTTAAAAGCGCTATATAAATAAAATTGAATTGAATTGAACTGATCCTATGCACATTTTGCAGTAACACACTATAATCCACCTATGGGCTGTTTTTTTTTCCTACTCAAGAGGAATCCAGAGCAACAAAATGAAATGTCAATTTTCGGAGGTGTTCAAAACTCCATATAGATGTAACCAGAGCTCAGGATTGATGTTGCAGCAGGTAATGTCAAGCGCTTCAGCGTTTCATTGTCCAGGGTTCAGTCCTGAGCTCTGGTTACTATACAGATGGTAAATAGAGCTCAGGATTGAACCCTGGACAATTAAAGGGTAACTGACAAACTCCAAGCATTGATTATGCAAGAATGGGCTTCCATCAGTTAGACGTTGATTGACAGCATGCCAAGGTGAATTGCAGAGGTCTTGAAAAAGAAGGGTCAACACTACAAATATTGACTCCCTGCCTAAACTTCATGTAATTTTCAATAAAAACCTTTGTCACTTACAGCGTGAAATGCTTTTAATTATACATTCAGTAAAATCCGACAAAAAGATCTTAAAACGCTGAAGCAGCAGACTCCGTAAATTAACTTTTGGCCATGGCTGTACATACACAGCCACATGTATGTATGTACTGAAAAGTGTGTAAGAAATGAAAAGCCATCAGTAAGAATTCTGCCTGTGTCTTACTCTTCATTTATCGAAATCCCACTTTGCATTACAAAATGTTGTCAAAAATCTGTATTTTCCTCTTTTGAATTTAACATGCTGCACAAGTCCAGTCCTCTTCCTTTTATTAGCCGACAAGTGTGAGCTCTTGCATGCAATAATTCGTAATTCATATAATGTGCATATATAAACAATTCTGACTCATTTTAATGTATAACATTTTAATATGCAAAGATGTTTTTAGAAAAAGCATGTATCTGATTTAAGTTATCAACTTGGAACATGTTTTAGGAACATTAATCAATGACATTTGCGTTACATTTAAGCATTTGGCTGACTTACAAAAGTGCTTCATAGATTCCATCACTGGATAGATCCTTACACTGGGTTACTAGGTTACTAAGTACTATCAGTCAAAAACTGTTGGGAAGTTTTTTATTTTTATTTTTCAATTAGCCCAGGTACTGAAGAAACAGATATGTCTTAATTCATCATTTAAAGATTGCCAGAGACACAGCTGTACGGACATCTAGAGGAAGTTCATTCCACCACTTAGGTGCAGAACAAAAAAAGTCTAGAACGATGGACAGGAATGCAGACCTGCCAGGAGTGAGTTGCAGTAGTCCAGTCTTGAACCAGTTGCATGCTGCACAAAACACAAAATGCTTAGAAGCTCAGGGAATGTGCCTATGTACACCTTTTCATAGCCTTGATACTAAACACACTTTCTTGACATTCTATTGCTAATTGCTCTTGAACATTTGACCTGATACTAAAATTGGGTTGTGTAATCAGAGATGGAAGGTTGCTGAGTACAGTACATTACTTTGTTACTGCACTTAAGTACAGTTTTTTTGTTTTGTTTATATGTCCTGTACTTGAGTCGTTGCATTAGTGGCTAATTTTACTTTGACTCAACTGCATCCTACAACAAATATATGTACTTTCTACTTCAATACATTTCTGCATGGCATTGCATTTTATAACAGCAGTGGTCTATAGCATTTAAAGCAGTAATGTCGCCACCTGCTGACTGTTACATGGAATTGCCTGATTTGCCTTCCTACTGTGAGACACTCAGCCACGTACTGTAGCAGGTGTTTGAAATCAGAAGCAGAGATGATTTCAAACAGCAACGAAAACAGCACTTTTACAGTCTGGCAGTGAGAGAACTATACAAACTCAACTTTTCCGTACTTTTTCTGAAGTAGAAATGCAATTGGAGGATTTTTATTTTTTACTTGAATAATATTTCACTTGAAGTATTGTTACTTTACTTTTTTTTATTGTTAACAAACATATATTTGTTTACTTTTACTCACTGTAGAATTTTGGCCACCACTGTGTATAACAGTTAACTTTTATATTGTGACATTAATTTATCTGAAGCTTATCTGGGAACATAAGGCACATGACCCTGGATAGGATGACATCTTATGCTCACATGAACACACCTACAATCCACCTACAGTCACGTTTTTATAGGTGAAAGGACTGACATTACCCACTTAAACAACACATTGCCTTGGATTACATAGTTTAAATATATTGAATATCTTGGCCTTCACTAACCTTACACACAGAGAAGCTTATTCATTCAGAGCTGTCAAACCTTATCTGCATAAACCAAACCTGTTTTATCCCACCTGTTTAAATCTATCAGCTATCAGGAATAGAATCTCTATGGATTAGTGTGCAATCTTGAACTGTGGATTATTTGGTGTAGCCAAGCAGAAGCCAAATCTGATAGGGTTTCTTTGTCGGTTAACTGTAAAAAAAAAAAAAATAGATGTTAATAGGGTTTGTAAAGTGGACACACTTTGAGACATAAAATGCTTTTTTAAAACAAAATGCTATTTTAGAAAATATGTTTTACTATACATAATGCAAATATGCGAAGTGTTAAGTTACAGCAGTATAGTTGTAATCAATACTATTTGTAGAAACGTGTTGATATATTTGCATTAGACAAATAAGGTTGAACTTGGATTAGTTCCCAATAAAAAGAATGAAAATCAAAATGATATTTTGGGTTAATTGTGTATATGCTTTAAATTTGCTGATTTATGACATGGCTACAAACTACATATCTTAATGGGGTTTGTTTGATCAGTTGGCTCAGGTGGCTCTTTATTCAGACTTGGTCTGGTTGTTTGGAGGAAGTGGTTTTCCCAGATGGTGAGCTGTGGTCAGGCCGTATGGTTTAGAGGCATACTCCTCCTTCACATCCTGCCGGAGTCTGAACCCTGCCTGGAAGTTGAGATCAAAGAGCTCAGTGGGCGCGAAGGATATCGGCTTTTCGTTCATGATTCCTTGCAGCCTGCTCTTCCACCCCTCCAACAAGGTCGCTCTCACATCAGCAGGAGTGTGTGCAGGACTCCAGAAGATCTGAGGGGCGAGAACCTGAAAACCGCAGAAGCGTAGAATTCCATTCTGCAAAAAAAAAAAAGATGTTTCTTATTTAGTGGTTCTGTTACAAGAAATTCAGAATTTAGGCCTAGTCTAGTGTCAAATAAAAAAAAACTACTACACCTGTAGGGGCCACAGTAAAACATTGATGTCTCCATTGAGGCCGTCTGGCAGGTACATTGTGTCAGTTCCTCCAGTAGTGAACGACAACATGGCCTTTTTATTCTAAAATATAAGTCAAACATGATGGAATATGCAAAACATATGAAGCGCAACAATAGTTTTACAATACAATAGTTTCTAGTGTCATATATAAATTATAATTAATACCTAGAGCAAAAAATAAAACAAAAGGGGGAAAAAAATCACACTAATATTTAATTGGACCACTTAAATCAAGATGGCGCCGGTGAGGTCGGCTGCCGTCACGACTGCTCCGACCTACTTTTCTTTGTTTTTGTATTTTAAAG